>JARYHS010008074.1:198569003-198592101 GCA_031002005.1 Vandiemenella viatica | reverse complement strand
ATGTTCTTAATTTTTTCTGAGATTTTCGCCAGATGGAATGATCAGTCTAGTGCAATTAAATTCATTAAAAAACCTACTCAAAGGATTTTATTCACGCATTATTGTTAATTTATTTATTGTTATTGGTGTGCAACACTCCTTCCGATGAACATAAAAGAACATAAAAATCAACCTTTTGGCCACATTTCATTCCCCGTTTTCCATAATGACCATAAAATTTAAAAATTGGAATTAAATGAAAAAAAAAAAAAACGGCGAACGTCAGACAACAATGAAATGAGTAGCGATTGAGCTGTCAGACGAGGCGACAACAACCATGGAGGAAGGTCCTTCCTCCATGACAACTCTGCTGTGTAGCGCCCACTGGGTCACGTGACCGCCACAATCGCGGGCTAGTAGCGATGAGAATTGAACATGTTTAATTCTCATCGCTGCGATTTTTTATCGCTGCTAGAAGGGTCAATCGCAGCGATTACATTGTCACACGAAGCGATTAATCGCTGCTATTCAAGTCGCAGCGATAAAAATCGCCCCGTGTGACTGAGCCTTTAGAATCTTGCGAGGTGTTGAAATAAACGTTACTGATCAGCTAAGGAGTAATTCTTCAGTTTGTTTGAAAAGAAAATAAGGCGAAATAAACGTAAAATGGAAAATTAGAAAGATTATTATTATTATTGTTCGCTACAAGAACTTTTTTTAAAAAAAATGATTCGGTACGATATTTCCATTCATGTTACTTATAAAGCAAAAAGGCTTTAATAAATAAAATAACGTCGACGGAAATAATAATATACGACCGTGACCGTGACAGGACAGAAAAGTGTTAATAAATCCGTTTCATGTTATTGTTGTTATAAATGTATTGTAACCATTAACAAAGCGAAGAGATACTAAGTAAGATCTGTTAAGGAAAAGTTTAAAATAAGATTATTTTTAAATTATATGGTAGAAAAAGAAAATCGGTTTCTATTGAGACGAGAGGAGAAACAACGAAAGAAAGAGTTTTGGCTGCCGAGCGACTAGACGAGCTTAGTTAGAATCTTGCGAGGTATTGAAATAAATGTTACCGATCAGCTAAGGATCTGAGTAAATCTTCAATTTGTTTGAAAAGAAAATAAGACGAAATAAACGTAAAATGGAAAATTAGAAAGACTATTATTATTATTGTTCGCTACAAGAACTTTTTAAAAAAAATGATTCGGTACAATATTTCCATTCATGTTACTTATAAAGCAAAAAGGCTTTAATAAATAAAATAACATCGACGACGATAATAATAATATACGACAAAAAGATGGCTTATAAACTTATGAAACATCTTAACAGGGATGAAAAGGAAAGTGGTAACATAAATGTAATTGAAGAAGAGGCATGGATAAAGCACTACAGAACATTATGATACAATAGTAATTATAAAGAGGAAGAAAAGAAAATAGGAATTGACCATGTAGATACTAAAGAAATTGATCTCATAGACATAGTGGAGGTTGATGCAGTACTAAGATCATTTAAAAATAGAAAAGCTCCTGGACCAGATACAATTAATTTAGAATTGATTAAGTATGGGGGAATGATTTAGAAAATTTTGATATTTACACTTAATTAATATGTGTTGCAAAAAGAGAATCATCCCAGAAGAATGGAGGAAGGCCAAAGTTATTTCACTGTTTATGAAAGGGGATATGAATTCATGTGATAACTATCGAGAAATTAGTTTATTAAGTACATGCTACAAAATATATGCAAAAATAATAATTAACAGGCTAAAAGTAATAGCAGATGCTCTCCTATCAGAAGATAAATGTTGGTTTAGGAAAGGAAGATCCTGCATAGATAATATATTATGCCTTAAACACGTACTGGAAAAGAGAAGATAATTTAATTTAAAGACTTTCATTACTTTTCTGGATTATGAAAAGGCATTCTATGAAGTAAATAGACAAAAACTATGGGAAATAATTAAAAGAAATGGATATCCAGAGCATTTAATACAAGTTATATAAATCGTATTATATCTAGGAAATAAACTTCCAGAAGAAATAGCGATTAACCAAGGAGTGCGGCAAAGCTATAGCCTGTCTCCAACACTCTTCAATATAAATATAGATGACTTAGGAAATGGAAAGAAAATGTCCATCCTGGTATAAAAATAAGCAACAACACTTATATAAACACTATGTTGTTTGCAGATGACAAATTTATCCTCCAGAAAAATGAAGATGGACTTCAAAAAGCAATTCATATACTAAACATTATCAGCAAAAATTACAATCTGCAGTTCAAAAACGAAAGTTATGGCATGGCAGGGGAAACACCCTATCAGAGTTAAAATAGTGGTAGACAATCAGCCAATAGAACAAGTCTCCAGCTTTACTTATCTCGGATGTGAATCTTATACCTTTAAGCGAGCAATTCTTGTATATATATATATATATATTTTGGATCTCGGGGACGGTGCTAACGAATTGGATGAAAGTTCGTATTTAGATAACGTTTTGATTTTTAAGATTATGTAAATAGTGTTCCTCCCTCAAAAACCCAACTTCACAAAATACGAACAATTTTTACCCCTGGTATCTCGAAAACGGCTCTAACGCCATCTCGTAGATGATTCAGGTACCTGGAAACCTACTAATATTTTACTCTTTGGTTTCAAGGAACTCATATATTTAACCGAACATTTCTTGTATGCTAGCTGACTCGAGGGAATACTAGCGCTGCGTGTTTAGTTGTAAAACATTTAAAAAGAAGATATTTAAAAAGTGGCTTTGTCAGAAGTGATACTTATATTTACATAACTTCTTTAAAAACGATATTATATACTACCAGTTTAATTGTAAAACATTTAAAAATTATATTTAAAAATAGATACTGGATTTGACAAATGCCATTTTTTCAAACTTCTAATGCCACAAAACCACTGAATGTACTGTTTTATCTTTGGTTGTAGTAAACATTATCACAGAAATGACAGAATGCAATCAGTGACGAATATGATAAAGGAGCTGGAATGGGATTCATTTGAAGACAGGAGGAGGATGAGGAGGGACATGGGAGTGCACAAGGCATATACTGGCGATGAGGCATGGAACGATATTGCAATAGGTATGAAAAGTAGTGCATGGAAGGGAAAAGATGACCACAAGCTGGCACTCGATTTCAGGCACAAGGGTGTGGGGAGATTCTCTTTTTTAGGTAAGGGTGTCAGGGATTGGAATGAGTTACCAAGAGAAATGATTAATTTACCGAAAACTTTGAAGGAATTTAAAGATAAAATTTGCAGAGGGCAAATGTAGGTGGGTGCAGGATAGGGGGAAGATGGGTGTGTAGGGAAATTGCCACCGGAGCCTGTGCTCCATTGCAATTAATTAAATTTAAAAAAATTAAACATTAATTTGACACCGCTCTCGATTTAAGGAACACCTACCTTTGACAGAGAGGCTAACCATACTAGAAATATTATTCCCGTTTAAACTACGATTGCATACACTTGTTTATTTCATTGTGATAACATTTCCATATTCACGTTCAGTACAAAGTAAAGCAAACTTACATTAACTGAGAGTTAATGTACTTCCCGAAGTTGCTATTTCGCTAACAAGATACGCGCTTCCGAATATGGTAACCACATGCACTGCAGAAACTGTTCACTATCGACAGAAGAAACTATCACCGAACCCGAGGACACTTTCAGTTAACCTGACAGTGTTGCTGGTATTCTGGATCACATTATTTTCTTAAATTTGAATTTCATACAACTTCATGTCAACCATAGGTATTCTTACCCCTTGTAAAAATCTCTAAATGTCAAAAATGATGTTGATAATAATAATAATAGGAATAGCAGCAGTGATCAGTACGGAATCGAATGCAGTTAGCACATGATACAAAAATTAAATAAAAGATTAAAACATAGTTGAAATTTTACAGCACATTGCTCTTGTAATATCGATCAGTAAATAGAATAATAAGCAAATAATAATAATGAATATGTACTAACTTCTGTGGCAGATGGATATTCCAAAACAAAATAATCTTTAGTAAGTAGGTCCACGTAAGCTGTAGATCAGAGACTTCACAGGTTCGCAGTCGCTCCGTCAGAAGGCACTACCGAACAATCGAACACTGACCAGTGTAAACGTAAAAGCATTGTTAATCGATCCGGAACATAAACATACTAATAATGGTGATCCCTGTGGTGCACCGCGCTTGCTGCGACTCATTTCAACAACCATTGAAGCAGGTGTTAGGAACAAAGATATAATGTACTAATACCAACTTTTAATCCCCACTGATCTTGCTTAAAGGACATTTGCAATTACTTGCTGAAACATTTGTTCGATGTTTTTTGAAATTAATTAATTTTATCGGCAAGTCCTTGCCAGTGTTGGCTAGTGGGGTGCTAGCTGGGCGTCAACGCCCCCCAAATTTGCCTTTGTTCACAAACGCCCACTTCGAGCTCCCTAACGCCCACTGGGGGGCGGTACGGTCAACGTTGGGAACCACTGGTTTACGGAATGATTCCCATCACACATTAATCAGGAGAGAACCTGGTACTCGATACGACCACAGGAACATCGTGGAAAGGAACCAGTACGGTAGTGGTGGCATCTTGGTATGGGGAGACATCATATGGAATGGCCATACAGACCTGCACATCTTCCTTGGTGGTCCAAGGAACACTGTTACTACTCAGAGATGAGGTACTTTGACCAAATGTTAAACTCTTCAGAGGTGCAGTTGGTCCAGACTTCCTCTTTATGCAAGATAACGCCCATCCACATTACGCTGCTCTGGTGGATCAATTTCTTGAAGAGTAAGGGTTCATTGCATGGACTAGTCAGCGAGGTATGCAGATATGAATTCTATTGAATATGTCTGGGATGCATACAGAGGCGAATTTCATCATGGCAGCCTCCATCAAGGACCCTGCAAGACCTGTGCATTGCCCTTTCAGAGGAATGGGATCGATTGCCAAGAGAGCTCTTAGACCATCTGGTAGAGAGCATTCCACATTGCTGCGAAGCACGTGTGACTGTTAGGGTTTACCATACGCCCTATTAACAGCTTCTTTTACTGTGGATGACAATTCCAAGTTTTTTTAGTGTTCGTATAAGGTGTACCGTAGCTATCAGAACCTTTCTAACAACATTTTTTGGACTAGTTGTAGGACATTTCGTGTGTGATTAAGTTTGTTCAACAACCCTTCCAACATTCTGATAGGGAGGTATGTCCTCATTTAGTGATTATGCTTAACTTTTTGACACTAGTGTAGTTTCGACAGACCACAATTGAACCAGTGGCGTAGCTACGTCAACAAGGGCCCTGGTGCAAAAAAATTTTTTTGGGCCCTCAGGCCAGATGGGCAACCTTTTTTTTTGCTTTGTGATGCTGGTAAGGGCCCCCTGAGCTCCTGAGCTGAGGATGGGGCCCTTGAGTTGTGCTTAGGGGCCCCCTGAGCAGTGGTTGTGGCCCCCTGAGCAGTGGTTGTGGCCCCCTGAGCAGTGGTTGGGGTCCCCCTGAGAAGTGTGAGGGCCCTTAGTGAGGGGCTTCCTGTGTCTCAGGGGCTCCCTTAGACGACTGTAGAGCTAAAAAAAGGGTCGCCAATTAGTCATGAAGGCTCGTGGGCCTCTGAACTGTGCTTGGGGGCTCCCAGAGGTGCACTTTTGGCCCCCTGAGGTATGCTTGGGGGTCCCCTGAGCATAGGGGCCCCGGTGCATTGCACCTACTAGCCCCATAGTAGCTACGCCCCTGAATTGAACTATGCTGTGAGGCGGGTTAATGTGGAAACGGAAGTGCTACTTGGGAAAGGCATTAGTTCTGTGTTGGGGGTTGTGCCTGTGAACACCATTGGCAGGTGGGGTTTCACTAGGCATGGCCTACACCTAAATAGAAGGGGGAAGGGAGTACTGTCTGAGTTGTTAGCTAAAGCAGTGAGGGAGCCCGTTTCCAGTGATGATGGGGTCAGGACTGTGCCTTTTTTAGGTTAGGGGCTGCTGGTGAAGGGACAGAAATAGATTATCAAAGTGATACTGATTGCAGATTCGCGATGGGGAAAGTCACAGATATTAAAGAAATAGATGAAATGGCTGAAACAATAACTGACTGCGGTAAAAGTGGGAAAGAGGAGATAAATTCTGAAAATGTAAAGCCAGTAGTAAGGGTGTTAATGGTAAATTGTAGAAGTATAATGAACAAAGTAATCGAATTTGCAAACTTAATAGAGATGCACGAACCACAAGTAATAATTGGGGTTGAGAGTTGGTTAAAAGAAGAAGTACTAGACAGTGAGGTTTTTCCTGATGGTTACAGAGTGTACCGCAGAGATAGAGGAGCAATTAGTGGAGGAGTCTTCATACTAGTTAGCAAAAACTACCACAGTTCACTGGCGTTCATAGATCAAGACCATGAGTTACTTGGGGTAGATTTCTGGGGTAATAAAAAAGACAAAATCAGAGTGTTGGCTGTTTACCGCAGCGGAAGAATGACAGAAGAGAATGAGGCTCTTGGGGAGAAATTAAATTCATACTCAGATTTCAGAGGTGAGAATAGAATGATCATCATCGGCGGGGATTTAAATTTACCAGGTGTAAACTGGGAAGGGAATAAGATAAATAACACAAGGGAACAAAGATTTGCAAATATCTTAATAAGGGAAGGAGGATTTACACAAGTGGTTGAGCAAAACACTAGAGGACAAAATATTTTGGATATATTTCTAATTAAGCCCGATGAAAACCTTGTGAGGTATCAAGTAACTGAAGGAATAAGTGATCATGAAGTAGTTCTGATGGATATTAGAGGATTCAGTAAACCAGCAGCCAAAATTGAAGGGGGAAATAGGTACAATTATAAAATGGCACAGGTTTCAAATTTGAAGAGATATTTCAGAGAACAATTCAGCAAATGGAAGGAAGGCTCAGGTACAGTAGAGTCAAGGTGGGAAGAGTTCAAGGAGATAATAAGAAAGGGGGAAGAAAAATTTATTCCAAAGCAGAAAATAAAGAGAAGTAGAGAACCTATGTACTATAATAGGGAAGTGAGGAGGTTAAAGAGGTTAGTAAGAAAAGAACATAACAGAGTTAAGAGACAGCAGGGTAGTAGGGAATATTTAAAACAACTAAACAAGGACTTAATAACAGCAAAGAAAATGGCTAAAGATCGGTTTATGAAGAGTATTGTCAGTGCAGGAGGACCATTGACTGATGCATCTAGAAATTTCTATATCAGGAAACTGAGGGGAAGGGAGGGTGTAGAGACACTTATAGATAAGGATGGAGAAGAAGTTACTGACGATTTGAAAAAGGCAGAGATTTTAAGTAACTGGTTCAGTGAAAGCATTAGGAATCAAAAACAGGAGGGTCTAATTCGGAGAACGAGCTTAACAACACAATTAGAAATGACGATAGTAAAAAATTTGATATCCATCCTGAGGAAATCATGAAGGAAATAAGAAAGCTGAAAAAAAAAATAAAGGTGCTGGTGAAGATAATATTACTACAGATACCTTAAAGACAGCCAAATGTGACATTGTACCTTATCTTGAAATATTATTTAAACTGAGTCTAGACACTTGCTGCTTACCACAGGACTGGAAAAGTGCAATAGTAGTACCGGTACATAAGGGAGGGGTGAGAAATAGAGTTGAGAATTACAGGCCAATCAGTTTGACATCTGTGGTAGGTAAATTAATGGAAAGATTGATATGCAACCACATCAGAAATATATGTGAGGAACGTAAGTGGTTTTCAAGCAGGCAACATGGTTTCAGGCAAGGATATTCATGCGAATCTCAGTTGGTGGGATATATGCAAGATATTTCAGATGAAATGGACAAGGGAGGCCAAATTGATAGTCTAGCACTATCTGTCTAAGGCGTTTGACAGAGTAAGCCATAAAATGGTAGTAAAGAATTGCTTGCTGAAGACTTGAAATGCAAATATCTTGGAATTACTTTTGATAACAAACTTAACTGGGCAGGACGCATAGGACAGGTGGTAGGAAAAGGTTTCAAAGTTCTGCACTTGTTGGAGAGAGTGATGAGGGGATGTACGAGAGAAGTCAAGGAATTGGGTTACAAAACTTTGGTCAGACCATTGCTCGAATATGGTAGTGTAGTATGGGACCCTCATTTTACGTATCAAATACAGGAGTTGCAAAGAAGGTCTGCTAGATTTGTTTCTGGAAATTATCGCAGAATGCAATCAGTGACGGATGTGATAAAGGAGCTGGAATGGGATTCATTGCAAGACAGGATGAGGAGGGTCATGGGAGTGTACAGGGCATATACTGGTGATGAGGCATGGAAAGATATTGCAATAGGTATGAAAAGTAGTGCATGGAAGGGAAAAGATGACCATGACCACAAGCTGGCACTCGATTTCAGGCACAAGGGTGTGGGAAGATTCTCTTTTTTAGGTAAGGGTGTCAGGGATTGGAATGAGTTACCAAGAGAAATGATGAATAATTTACCGAAAACTTTGAAGGAATTTAAAGATAATATTTGTAGAGGGCAAATATAGGTGGGTGCAGGATAGGGGAAAGATGGATGTGTAGGGAAATTGCCACCGGAGCCTGTGCTCCATTGCAATTAAATTAAAACCTAAGTTCAAATATCACAAATGGATACCAGCATATTTTCCAAATTCTTGTTAATTTACTTTTTTTTACTCTACCCAAAGTACTGCATGGATTTTTACAAAAACTTGCTCATTATGTTCAGGAAAAATTCTACTTTGTAAATATACTACCCCTTTTGTATCAAGCCAAATTGTTGTAAGTGAAAACTCAATTTTATTCTTGAAATCCTAATTTTTATACAAAATCTTATCAAAACATTACCGTACTTAACTTTTAACTGTAGATTCTAAATTCTTACATTATGTGCTTTAAAATTCAGTACATCTTTTCAGCTATAAATCTTTTCTGTAGCTTCACAACTGAGAGCTTCGAAATTATTTAACTGTTTTTCTTGATGTTTGAGACCATTTTCTATTAAAAAAATAAGGAAATCTTTTTTATGTTGCCAATGTTTACAAATTGTAGTGATCGAATCTGACTCTTTACTTCTAATAAAATCCTCTCGGGTGTCCAGCCCGATGTTGTTGTTGTATAAACATGACGTTTCGACAGCTAGCTCTGCTGTATTCATCAGGTATCTTCTAGTCTCCACTCTTTAAACTGAAAACTGTAAGAAAACTTGAAAACGAAAATAGCGTTAAACATGTTTTTGAATTGGATCGATACTAGCTTGCAACTCTTTAAACTAATTTTGATAATTTATTAACAAAATATAGGTTATCTGACAAGATAAAATCAAATTTGTTTTAAAAAAAATATATTATATAAAATACATAATTTGATTTTTTTATAGGAGTCAATGGACAAAACTAGAAAGATATAAAAATATGTACTAAAATGTATACATATGTTGAAAATATATCAGAAAACTAACTATAAATTTACAAAATAGTACCGAGCATGGTGGAGTAACGGTTAGCATTCTGGCCTCGCATTCAGAAGGACGGCGGTTTGAATCCCTCTCCGGGCATCCAGATTTGGGTTTTCAATGGTTTCCCAAATCAGTCCATTCAAATGCCGGGATGCTTCGATCAAAAGGCCATGGCCAAATTCCTTCCCATTCCTTGACCCCCCCCCCCCATCCCTACCCGTCTCTAAAGACCTTGCTGTTAAGAGGCATTAAGCAGTTATAAAAATAATAATAATAAAAATACAAAATAGTAAGTGACAGGTTTAGCATAAGTTGTGGCCAGGGGTGTATCTAGGATATGTTGGTAGGCAAGTTGCCATCTATAGAGTTCTGAAGGGGTGGTAGTGTTTGGAAAAACTTTGACAGCTCTAATCCTGAAACAGGTGTTGAGATTGTTGGAATCATGTGAGCTGGCATTAATTGCCTCTGGATGGTCTGGGTTTGAAGTATAAAATTTTTGCCTGAGGCCATTCATTCTGTAGGATATTTGTTGAGTGTGGTGAAACCAGTTGAGGCAGCAGTGCAGTGAAGGCAGGTAAGTTTGTATATAAGGTGAGTTGTAGCGCAAGTTGTATGTCTAATAATGGGAAAGGATTATCCTGTAATGGTATTACAACAGGTAGTATGTTTGGCAGCAGGTTCTATTATAGGGCAAAAAAAATGCATACTTCCAACAATCTACACACCTGTTTCAGACCAAGCATGGCGGGTGAGTGTTTAACACTCTGGCCTCACTTTTGGGAGGATGCAGGTTCGAATCCCCATCCGGCCATCTAGATTTGGGTTTTCCATGGTTTCCCCATATCACTCCAGGCAAATGTTTCATTCAAAATGCCATGGCCAAGTTCCTTCCTATTCCTGTCCCCAGTCACACTCCGACTCTAATGACCTTGAACATGATGAGGCATAAAGCCATAAGGAAAAAAAATCCTGTTTCAGGGTTATAACTGTCATAGTTTTTCCAAACACCATCACCCCTTCAGAACAATGTAGATGGGAACTTGCCTATCAACATAACCTAGATACCAGTCACAACACTGGCTTCAATCTACGCTAAACCTGTCACCTACTATTGTGCAATTCACTCATATTTTTCAGCACACATATATATATTTAGTATACATATATATATATATTTTTTATCTTTCTAGTTTTATTTATTTACTCTTATAGGAGATCAAATTATATATTTCATATTATACATGTTTTAAGACAAATTTCATTTTACCTTGACTGATCATCTCAGACATTATTTTGTTCCACATTTGTCGTTAGTCAACTTTCTCCCACCTCTTCCTCCGCCCTCCCCCTCCCCTACCTGCCACCAGTTGCCCACTTGTTTCATTCTTGTGATGAGTCAGTATGTGGCCACATCTTTCACCCTGCCATGTGTCTCGCCTTCTATGTGATAAGGTTATTTATCAAAATATTGTGAAGTTGTTTGTGTTTTTTAAGTGTTAATCTCACCCTCCTGCCTTCATTTGTGGTAAGTGGCTGGTTATTTTCTTTCTATAGTATCTTATTTTTAGTACCTAATGGCAATTTCTTTGTTTTCATTATCTAAGTATAGAAATGGTGGGAACACCATATTGCATGATGAAGACAAACCCTGAAGATTGGAATAAAATCTAATTGTACCTATCATTAAAGAAAGGGGGGGGGGGGTGTCAGATTCACATAGGATCCACAGTGATGTGACACTGTGTCAAAATCTTTGATAGCATTCTGTGTAAAAAAGTGTATGGCAAGGCTGATAACATGGTCATAATAGAGCAGTGTAACTTCAAATCAGGGTTAGCAACAACAAACATATTTGTCATAAGGCTGCTACAGAAAAAAAACATTGTGTTTTGGGGTAACTGTGCATGGTTTTCATAAAAATTGATAAATCATATGATAATATTTATAGAAATGAGGTTTTAGAGGCTTTGCAAATCAGAAGAGCAACAAATTATCTGTTAAGTAGTGAAGGAATTCTTTCAGGGAAATGCAGTTTATCTAAAACTAGGGGAGAAAGAACAGACTGATGATAGCAGCAGAGAAAAAGTTTAAAGCAGTGAGTGCAGTGGATGGTGATAGTGACTTGGCAGGAAATGCAGATTATTCTCATCAAATCATACCTGGAGAGCAGGACCGCATTTAAGCTTAGGCTACCTAGGTTGCAGCCTAGAGGCCCACACCACAAAGGGGGCCTGCACCACAAATAGTAGAGTTAAAAAAAGGTCGCCAATAATTTTTTATTTTTTTATTTTTTTTTGCTGAATTACGAACTTAAGCCCCCAGTCAGAGGAGCCACTGCTGACACGGTAGCCCACATCACATGTATGTCCTAGGAGCCCACAAAGCCTAAATGTGGCCCTGCTGTAGAGTGGCTGGAAAGTATGGATAATGATGATGAGTTTTACAATAAAAATTGCCTGCAGCCATACCACTTTTAGCAACAGTTAATTTCTTTCTTTTTTGGCTATTGTGCATTGAATAAAAAATAATTACTGTATTCATACAATACTTGTGTCCTAAATTTAAATGAAAAGCTCATCAATAAAATTTTTGCACAACTGGTAGTTTTAGATAACCATAATTATTTCCTACCACCAAAAGTTTAGTTACATAGTTGAAATGGTATCAAAGTTAATCTAAAATGATATGATCATATTCAAGGACTGATTGATTAGATAATTTTAATCAGGTAATTAAGGTAATGATTCTTCTTATCTATGTGAGCTGAGGAAACCTTTTTTTGTACTAACTGCTTTGAATATTTTCATTTTTAAAATATACTACTAATAATTTTATTTTGATAGAAAGAAATCTATTCTTCTTTCATTTCAAATCCAATTTTATTAATATAAAGAGGAGTTGATCTGCAGCATGAGAGAAATAATGTTTTTGAAGAAATAGCTATAAAACTATTTTATGTAGGTAAATGTAAATTAGGATATGTAATTGTAAATGCATAACAAATTAAGGATTTTTAATTGTTTTTGATTGTTTTTAAGATTTGTCTAATGACAAATTTTACAATGCAGGGAATAATTAAATAACAAGAGGATATAGCTTGCCATAAAACTCTGCTTATATATTGATTAACATTCACAATAAAATAATATTTAAGTTTTCCTTTTGTATTTTTAATAACATATATCTTCAATAATACTGCTCTACTCACAAGGTGATTGAAGTCATGCTTTCTAGGCACCCTGTAAGATTCAAGGTGAACAAGGTTTACATTTTTGTTGCCATTGAGTGAAAACTACAGCTGTACTCAACAGTGAAATTTGTGTCAGTATCACTGCAGCTGCAGTGGAAGAATGTGTGCTCCTACATTAGGATTTGATTTCTGGGAAATAGGTTTACCATATAAGTAATATTTGGATAGAATGTCTTTAATGAATTATAAGTTTTCCTTTATATTTCATCTGGTTACTTTGTTACATCACACATTCATAATATACTATGGAGGAGCAGTATTACAAGCAACTGGTAATCGCCATGAATATGTTCTAACTCTTGAAAAATTTCGGGAGAGATTCTTAACAGTATGGAATTTTGTAAGTTTGGTTTGCACCTTTCTTTTAATCAATTTTGATAAAGTATTGAATAAGTATTTAATGTTGATCTTCACATTAATTTATTTTTAATTCTATTGTGGATAATACCAATTGCAACTTTCCTAATGCTCACATCTATATTAAATAAAAGGTATTGCTATTTGTGAAGTTCAGAATGATTAATTGTAGAATAAGGTAGATATAATTATTTTTTGTTTTTTAGTTTGGTGACTATTTTTTTTTTAAGTGTTATAGCACAAAGTCAGTAGCTCCTTTGATTTGCCAACATATAATGAGCTTTTTACCATTTTTCAAAAATTAATTTTGTATAGTTTTCATGCATCTCTGAAATATTTGTAAACTTATGACATGTAAAAAAGATTAGTCAAACTAAAACAAGAATCAGATGTAAACATGTTTTGATTATGTAACAGATATGCCAACACAAAGTACATTATGAAAGTGCTCCAGAATGTATGCAGCCTACAACTAATTTTATTGCACACATTACATTTTTTTTCTGTGTTTTAAACATGTTTTATGCTGCAATTTCTACTTAAGCCTGCACATTCATGTTTTATGGATTATTAAGGACAACAAAATTTGGGAGAAAGGAGAAAAATAGGTGTGTAGGGAAATTGCTACCAAAGGGTGCACTTAATCACAATTAAATTAAACCCCCAAAAAATTATTAAATGATTAGTTTTTAGTTATTCATAATTATCTTACACAAACCTTGTGGCAAACATTGTGGTAGCTGTCATTACTGATTTTGGTATTAAGCTTAGTGTTTTCACAATTTAAAACGGAGAGTTAAAAATGATTGTGGAATAGTGTCATAGAGTAATGCTCATTATCACAAGTAAATGTAATTGTCTGATATATTTATACATACTTCATGAATTTGTAACTTTTCAGGTATTTCAGTTTGCCTATTTCCTTATATGCCTCATTCAAGATATTTTAGAGGTCCAAGAAAACAACTCTTGGGCACAACTCAAGTATTACATTCGAAAACTGAAAAATTATATGTTTAGAACATACACATTTCCATTATCACTTGTAAGTATTTACTGAAATGTTAAAACTATTAAAACTAAGTGGCTAGTAGATATACAGATATAAAGTTATTTTTGCATCGAAAATCTTACTAATAAACTAAATGTGTTTGATTTGCATAGGAAAGAGAAAACTGAGTAGAATGGTATTTGAAATTAAAACACAGAAAGAGAACAATCAATTGCCTCAGAAGTAGCAAATATATAAGTAGACACACAATTTTTTTTTTATTCATTTGCTCTTAAGCAGAAATAGAAGAGAAATTGATATGCAACAATATTAGAAATGTCTGTGAGGAAAGAAACTGGTTTACAGATTGACAACATGGCTTCATGCAACGATATTCATGTGAATCTCAAATGGTGGGTTATATGAATTGGAGGAGGGAGGCCAAGTGTATAGTGTGGCACTAGATATTTCTAAGGCATTTAGCAGAATGAACTATAAAATGTTTTTAAATCTATTATACTGGATGAAAAAGTTACTTGCTGGGTAGAGGAATTCGTAAAGGCCATGAAGCAAAGCATTAGAGTAGGAAATACATTATCAAACGAGGTGGAAGGAAGTATGGGAGTGCCACAGGGTAGTATATTGGGACTGTTGCTGTTCATTATTTTAATGAATGATTGTGTTGATGGGTTACAGTCAGAATTTAGGTTTTTTGCAGATAATATAATGGCATACAATAGGATCAAAACAAGTGAATACTGTAAACAGCCACAGGTAGGTTGGATTGGAATGAAAATAAATGCCAAGAAGATTCAGCTTATTAGGTACACAAATAAAAAAGTAAAAGTTAATTATGATTGTAGAGTGGAGTCAGCGTTGCTTATTGGAGGCTTGAATTGTAAATATCTTGGCATAATGGTTGGTAACAAGTTCAACTGGGCAGAGCACATTGGGCAGGTGTTAGGAAAAGGTTACAAAATCCTTAATTTACTGGAGAGGTTGATGAAAGGGAATTGGCTTACCAAACTTTAATCTGACCATTGAAACTAGAAATCCGAATTTCCGGGTTGAATAGAGATGCACCAGTCAAAAAGAGTTATAGGAGGAGTCTTAGTTAAAGGAAGTAATTAATATGTAAAGGGAAGATAAAGAGACCCATCACCCACCAAAGCTGACTGCAGGAGGCAGCAGCAGGAAAAAAAAATCTATATTTTGGCCCATGAAAATAGAAACTTGTAGCTAAACTCACATAGGCACCTTGAGGTCAACATAGCAACACGGATGATGGTAATGCTACCTAGTGCTCCACAGTTATATTCTCAGTTCTCAGACATATTTTGTTGTTTATATATAACGTTACAAACACTTAAACATAATCTAAACATGCTTGACTGTAGCTGCATCTATTATACCCATCAAATTGAATCTTACTTTAATCTTAGATCTTTGTCTAAAATATAATGCAGGCTTTCATTTCTGTTCTAAAACTATGCCTATTATTAGTGTCATGAAAAATGTTGCATGTTTTGCAAAAATATTATAATCGTAACTAGATGACCTGTGCGAAAATTGCATGAATACGATGAATAGTAAGGTTGGTGGTTTGTAATAGGATGACAGAAGAACCACCTCATTTGTATCAATTGTCTATTTGTTAAGTGTAATAGGTATGTAACAAAAGTCAATACCAGGGAGGCTGTTTATTAATATCTCTGTGATATGTGCTGCTGCTCTCTAGTGGCTTGGCTCTTATAGGTCTCATACACATGACTTTCACAGTTATTACTTTTGTTCTTCAAGGGTCAGATTCTGAAAAAAATTTGTCTCAATTCATAATGTTGTTTGAGTGAAGATCTTAATCTTTTAAAACCTACCTCATTTATCGATTTCAGTAATGTATCAAGGGAGATAAATGGCTCATAATAATAAAAACACATTATGGAAATAATGAGATTTTGGGACTTTAAGGGTAAAATTACGAAAAATTCCTTTCTTAAAATATGATGCGACTAAAACAGAGACCTTAATCTCTAAAATAATACCTCAATTCTCAATTTAGGTTAGGTACTTATGAAGATAAATGTTACATGGCAAAAAAAATACATTATGGAAATAATGATACTTTTGGCCTTTAATAATTGAATTCTGGAAAATCCCTTTCTTAAAATATGATGTGACCAAGGTGATGACTTTAATCACTAAAATAATACCTAATTTATCTATATCGGATAGATATCAAGGGAGATAAATGGCTTTACTAAAAAAGGATAGCGAAATGAACCACCATTTACCTTAGATGATGGTTTCGTGGGGTGAACACACAGAAAAAGCACAAGAACAGGAAAAACAATGAATGTTTTTGGACAAGGCCCTTCATCAACAGGACATCATAGAGAGAGCATGGTGTAGGAGACGGTCTCACAAAATGAATGTTAGTCAGAAACATGGTGGGGGTAAATTCAAACAGAGGACGGGGCGAGCAATGCAAAATGTTGCAAAAAGCGCGGAATAATACATTAAAATATTCATAACGTAAATTTGAGAAAGTAAAAGTAAATGACTAAACAGAATAAAATCGAAAAAATAAAAATAAAAGAATCTATGAACAACACTTCTGGTATGTGGTGGTTCAAAAAAAGGAAAAGAAAAAATAAAAAGGAAAATTGCCAACAGAAGATGTTTAACATTACAATTAAATGATACTGTCAGTTGATCATCGGTAAATTTCATAGTCGCTTACTTCAACTGTACAGTAAAGAAATTTATAGAGAAGCACCTAATATTTCCTAAGACAAACAACTACTTTATAAACAATGAAAACATTTTTTTTTTCCACAATGTTTGTAAGTTTTGAGTCTGGTGGCTGATATGATATATCAAAAGTATAAATCTCCCTGATCCAGCCTAGAACTCATGTTCCTAAAATTCAGAAACGATAGTAGAATATGCCTCTGAAAAATATGTCTCAGGATTACTTGCCCAAAATAAGTTGTTTCCGGGGGTTAATAATCAAATGCAGTCAGAATACAAATTATCATACTGCCACTTACCTCTACAATAAATAAATAAAAAATGCTAATCTTCTTAGGAAATAAGAATCTTCCATGAGATTATTACCGCGGCAAAACAGGTATATAAAATTTAGTATTCTTAGCGATGTAAATTAATCATTTTACAAGTAGTGTAGCTAGGAAACAAGGTCCGCAAAAAAGTTGCAGAGATGATGTGACGTTCGAAATTTGCTTACCGCGCTATCATTTTATCTGACTGAAATAGTCCGACTTGCAGGAAAACCAAGTAAAAGTTTGCTTGGCAGAAAATGTTATCAAAATTATGACTTGAATTGCAGTTAGTGCCAAATCGTTTTTGCGGTAATACTCGTCCACAAAACCTAATCCGATCGGCGATCACTTCCATTAAACCAACAGAATTAAAGCATTTTAATGCAATTTTAAATTAAGTTTTTGGAGAATATGTTAATGCTGGAAAGATAGAATTGTAGCACGGAGAATGTGTCATTTCGACATATATAGGGCAGAGGTGTATGTTTAATATTCTGGTTTCTTAAATTGGTAAAATGTAGTCTTCATTTTTTAAACTTAGCCAGCCCGTACCATCAGAGAGTACACAGTTTATGTGGCTAGATTTTTAATTCGTGAAATCGGGGCACCTCTAACAAAAATTCTGGTGTAAAGCACTTACTATGCAAATTTGTTAAAACCTGTGACTGTGTTTTTTGTATGGTCACGGGTAAGGAATAGTTCCCGTTTTAAGGGACAACTTGACCAGACCTGGTTGAAATACGAACGTGGCCTGTATTTCGCCTAACTGTTCGCTTTGAAAACATTTTCAGTTTAGTCTGAGGGGAGTTAGAAGGCATAGAGACAGATTTGCGCGTACATGCACGGTTTGACTAGTAAAAGGTAACTATATAGTTTTAAAACTACATCATCCTTAATACGATATAACCATAAAATAAAACGGTATAACCAGAAATTCGAAAGCAGTTATACATTTTTTTCCCGGGGTGCTACCGCTAGATGGATGTTTGAATCTTCCTATCCCATGAGTTTTGGCACATCGGCGTATATGACGGTTGCTGGTAAATTGTAAATGTAAACATCATATTTTTTTTTTACATTGGCTCCAAAAGTTGAAACATATTGTAGCTGTAGTCGATAGTGCAGGATCTAAGGGAGGTGGCAAAGCGGACACTTGCCCCGAGCCGCAAACGAGGTCGCGAAAATCGGAGCGGCGACACTCGGGATGGAGTCAAAATAATGTTTCAGAGGCATATTCTACGACCACACAGTTTTTGCGCCGGCTCGGAAAATTCTTAGATCCGCCACTGTTAGTTGGCAATCTCTCGCTATCCTTGAAATACCATTAATGACAGAAAAGAGCAAGAGTTGACCATGGGAGCTGGAGATGAATGTCGACGAAAGAGGCCTGACCATTGTGGAAGCAATGCCAGATCCAGATAAGGTCCCATGGGTGCCAGACTAGGTCCCACAAATCGTGAGAGCCTGGAAGATAATGTTAACTCAGAGAAGCACACTGCGCTAGATACTTTTATAAAAGGAAGAAAAAGACAAAAAAGAATAAAATACAAAAACCTCCCGTAGTACAATATCCCTCAGCACTATCTGCTGGCTTTACATGAAGTACTTAGCAAATGATGGATTTCACTACCTGCTTATGACAATTCACAATGCCACAGGCTACTAAATGTGACTTCGTAGGCGGTGAAATCTGACACCACGTATTGATTTTAGGTTCCAAGCACCGCGCCATAGCTTTTATATACATATGTATTTCCGAAGGCCATGCAATTTTCGTTTGAAGCTCAATTTTTAATGAGGAACACCCTTGTTAATTTAAGAAATACACAAAAATATAGGTAGGCCAACTCATTCGGAAAAAGTAAGGTATATTTATCTTTGGAAGACGGAAATATAAAGTAGGTAGTAAAACAAAGATTTTAAATTTAAGTGTTTATTGCCTTAAATATATATTTTTCGTGCTTATCGAATTAGCTAATTTTTTTGTTTCATTTCGGAATGTTATAGATAAATTAACAAGGGTATTCCATTCCATAAATTGTAATATTTTACCAAAAATGAAGTATCTCCCCATAATTTATATACCGACCAAAACTATAGTTTGATACTTTATAATAAAGTATTGTTGGTAACCATGGTAAGCCTACCTATATTCGACACAGAGGCTATTCATACTAAAATTATTATTCTCACTTAAAGTACTAGAGCGTACTCTTATTTCACTACGGATATTCAGATTCGTAACAAAACTAAAGAAAAACGTTATAGTTTCGACAAGATACGCGTTTCCGACTATGGCAGTGATTCTCGACTTAAGTGTCCGCGAATATGGGACAGGTTGTCGGTGGACACGATATAAAAATGTTTAATTCTTATTAAATTAAAAATATCGCATCAAAAAATAATTAACAATGAGCAATAACATAATATTATTGTTCTTTTTTGTTGTTTACTCTCTCCCTTTTCTCTGTCTCTTCTTCTTTTATCTCTTCTCTTTATCTCTTCTCTTTGTATTATATATATATAAAACGAAAACCAGATATATTGGTCTTAGAAAAACTCGGAAAATACGGAGCAGATTTCGATGGGGTTTTCACCGTTTTAAAGCTTAGAATCTCAATTCAGATGTTTGACACGTCTTATGTTTCAATGTTTAATAACGCAGGAGCATTAAATGAAATTCTGAACGTATGATGACAAATCAGAAAAATGGAAGGATTAGCTATGGCATACTTCGCAGTAAACACACAACTACAATATCTCTGACCAAAGCCTTTAATGAAAGCAATCAGATAACTTTAAGTAGTGTGACAAGGGGGGAGTGAGCCCATCATAAATCGTATTCTAATGGGAATAATATGCTAATGAGGCTACGCGGCACTTCTTAACCCAAGTTACGGGTCATAAATCGTCTAAATGGGGGTCATAAATTGTATAGTAATGGGATAATATTTAAATGAGTCCACGTGCCACTTCTTAACCCAAGTTACGGGTCATGAATGGTATACTAATGAGGGTCGACCCATTTTCATGGACGCAGGTGTGACCCCCGGATCATAAATCGTCTAAATGGGGTCATTATTTATTTTCTCAAACCGCCCTACGTGGCCAGGGTACAAAACCTCAATTACATTGTCAATTACACTCTAATTTAATTGATTACGCTCGAAATCCAATATAATATTCGCTTCTGGAGGCCTTGGTTCAATATTTTATAACAGGTAACACAATTTATAATTTTAAAATAGCGTTATTACATGTCAAGTAATAAGGATTTTTTCTGGCCGTTACAGAGGTATTCATCCGAAAAGATCGGATAAGTACTTTCCGAGATATGAATTTTAGTATTAGCGTAGTTTTTTTAAACTCTGTTTTGTTTTCAGGACGAATGTGGGCTTCTAAGGGGTTGCAACCCGATACAGCGCACCTGCGTCATAAATATTCTCCGCCGCGCGGCACCTATTCACCGCCCGCGACCCCTCATAAATATTCACTAAGCCGCGGCCCGCGCGGGTTCCCCTCGCCGCGGCTCGCGCCGGTCATGAATATCTCCTTATCCGATCTTCCGCGACCAGCATTTTAAATGAGTGTACACCTGACCTCCTCGGAAGTTATGTGTGTGTGTGTGTTGTGTTAGAAGCTAAAACATTTTTTCAACCTTCACGGATTTTACGATTGTGCGGAAGGAATTTAATTTACCCCTAGAAATGTGGCCTTAAATCCCACGGGAGATTAATGTCGCCAGACACCACAGGCAAAGCGTCATGTTCCCACGCCAGCGAGGTTCCAAGCGTGGCGGGAGGAATATAATTTACCCCGAGAAATGTAGTCTTAGATCCCTCGGGAGATTCACAGGCAAAGCGTCGTGTTCCCACGCCAGCGAGGTTCCAAGCGTGTATATAAAGGGCGGAACTCTCCCTTGGGTTATACAGTCTTCTCAAAATCATTGGACGGAACACTACGCTTCTTGCTATGTCGTCTGAAGATCTTGGGAGAATGAGCTTATTCAGCGATATTGGTAAGTAATGAAATAAGTCATGTACTTAGTTCTAACTAACATGTTGTTTTAATAAAACTATAAAATCACTTTTTTAAATTACAGATCAGCAGCAGTTATGGGATGATCTTAATAATTTATCTTGTGGTAAATAACTTTTTTTTAGTCATATATGACTTTTTTTTTCCTCATATTCTAGTTCTAATTGTTTTTTTTCTTTTGTTCTTTTGCTACAGACTTTGATGATTTCTCGTTCACTAGCCTGGATGAATTCGGTAATTATAATTTTTTAATATAACTGGTTTATGAAACTGTATACTGCTGAAGTCTATCTTATTAATTATTTTTTTTATGCAGGTGATGAAAACAATCTATCATTTAGTGACCTTTTTTTACTACAGTAAATACATGCTTGATAATTGTATAGATAATTATTTTTTCCATTTCTTTATAAATATTGCTAAAATATTTGTTTTCTTTTTTTTTTCAGATGAAACCATCACGCCCCAGAGAAGCGAAAAGGTAGTTCTTCTCAGGAATTAACTAGCCCAAAAAGAGCAAATATCAGCCGTTGCGATTGCTCACACCCAAATATTGACGTGAATGAGTCGCAGAGCAGTATGCCGCCAACTCCACCACCAAAATGGGTTCTTTCGTAACCACCAGCACACTGGAATATCGGTAAGTCCAGTACATCAGTAATTTACCTGGCTACAAAATTATATTTTTCATGATACCAAAACAGTTTTCTTCTTTTTTATGTTTCAGAGGGGACGGTCGGACACCCAGCCAACGAGGTAGTTCCGCCACCAATTTGGCGACCGTGGGAGATACCCACTACAGCCGGGCCGAGCCTACCGACCGCCACAGCAGCAGCAGCACCTCGCCTGTCTCCATCCGGGCCCAGCCGCCAGTTCACCAGCCCATCGCCCGCACCCAGCTGGCAGTATGCCGGTCCATCGCTCGGCCCATGCCGACAGTACGCCGCCCCGTCGGCCGGGCCAGCCGCCAGTACGCCTGCCCATCGCCCGGCCCAAGCCGGCAGTATGCCGGTCCATCGCCCGCTATAGCCGGGCCCAGCCGCCCATCTCCCGGACCCAGCCGCCAGTTCACCAGCCCATCGCCCGGGTCAAGCCGACCGTTCGTCGGGGCAGGGATAATCCAGTCAGCCTCTACGCCATCATGCAGTCATGATGCTGCAGCAACGATGGGTGAGTCAGCAGTTGCGTGCTTAGTCTTTTAAGACAGGCTTAGTGCATTTAAAAATAGAATTTATTCCGGGAAAATTTCAAATTCTCTAAATTTCATTGATCCAATGAATTTGATTGATGCTTGTTATATACTCGTGGCCGGTAAACTTCGCGAAATTGTGGATAATCGGTTCTCCCCATCCATAAAGGTGCAGGTTGGACCGATTAACACATATAAGATACAGAAGGAATGCTTTTAGAAACCGCCCGTATGTGCTTCTTAACTAAAATGCGTGAGGTCACAACCAGCACTTGCCTGTCGGATTAGTATGAAAAATATACGAAGTCGGAGCTCAGAGTGGCAAAACTCTCAATAGAATAGAATCCCTCGACATTAGCATTTCTAATTTTCAATCTTTCTATCGGGGGTCTTCCTATGTTGCTCTGCCACTTGATATCTGTAGAAAGAAGGCCGTCATCAATGTTGAAAACATGAATGACGAGTTGTGCTTTTTATGGACAATTGTTGCATATCACGTAAAGGCGCTGAAAAAACATGGTGACAGGGTTAGCACCTACGAGAAAGTACGTTCACTCTACCCCCTCGAGTTTTCAGGTATTGAGTTTCCGGTAAAACTCTCAGACATTTCTAAATTTGAGAGGCAAAATCCAGACTATTCAGTAAATGTTTTCGGTCTGGATGTAGTTACAGGTAAACATATAGTTTCCGGGGCCCTCCATCACACTGCAGACAAACGCGTTCACCACATAAACATGTTGTTGAATACCGACGGCAGTGG
>JARYHS010008074.1:198453121-198568003 GCA_031002005.1 Vandiemenella viatica | reverse complement strand
AAATTATCAATAACTGGTGACCTGAAACAGAAAATTTTTTTTAGAAAAACTGAATGAAGGGAGGAAACAGAAATGGAAAAAAACTAACTTCTCAATGAGCTTTACTCCTCCAGTAGAAAAGTATGGACTCTCCTTAGAAAACTGGCGTAGCCTCAGACATATGCAAAAGAGGAGCCAGGAATTACAACAACTGAAATGGTATTACACATCAAACAAGAGCTGATAAAGTCCCAATAGATCCAGCCATGAAGATACAGATTGTGAGAGAGATGATTGATATGGATAAAAACCTCCGAAATAACCCTACTCTTTCTAATCCATTCAGTCACGAAGAAGTGAGAAATTCATCAAAATGCTAAAAATGAAGGAGGCAGCAGGATTAGATGGCATTTTGCCAGAATTCATAGATATCTTGGCAAACAGGGAGGAACATGGCTGAAGAACTTCTTCAGTGATATACTGAACACTGGAATCATCCCTCCAGATTTCAAGATTGCTCAAACCTTGGCGATCCGTAAACCAGGCAAACAGCAGATGATGCTTCTAGCTATCGACCCATTGCTCTACTCAGTGTTTGCTATAAGCTTCTAGAACGCCTCATTCTTAACCGTATTCAAGGAATAATAAATATCAAAACACCAACATACCAGGCAAGTTTCAAACTAAAACAGAGCTGTTGTGAACAGGTATTAGCACCAACATCATATTTGAGACTGGATTTCACAAGAAGTTAAAGACATCAGTCACTTTTGTCGATCTAACATCGGTATATGATACGGTTTGGCTGGATGGACTGTTACTTAAACTTTAAAATCATGAAACCCTGCTGGAAACTAACATCACTCCTGAAGAACACGCTGACCAATCGATATTTCACTGTCACAATTGGGCAAAAGACAAGTAAGTTATTTACAATAAAAAATGGTTATTCAAAGGTCAGTAGTAGCTCCATTGCTCTTCAACTTGTACACCATGACATGCCCGAAACAACCGCCAATAAATTCTGCTACACTGATGACTTAACTGTCGCTGTCCAAGGCTGCCACAATAGATGAAGGTGAAAGCACACTCTCAAACGACTTAGAAACCCTTAATTCGTACTATATGAAGTGGAGACTTTGTCCGAACCCGATGAAAACAGAAATATGCACATTCCATTCGAGCAGTATAATTGCACATCAGCTGCTCAAAGTGAACTTCTGCCACCAGGGAGTGAAACATAATTTCTATCCTAAATATCTTAGCATAACCTTCGACCGTTCCTTGAAATTCAAAAAACACAAGTCAGAAACTTAAAACATGGAACAACATCATGAAGAAGCTAGTACTTCTTGGGGAGCTGATGAGACTCACTAAGAACAACCGCTCTCACCATGGTGTACCCTGTTGCTGAGTACTGTGATCGAGTGAGGCTATGTAGTGCTCACACTAGAAAACTCAATGTATATCTGAACGAGCGTATGAGAGCAATAGCTGGCACACTAAAATCCAACCCCGTCCCCTGGTTATATCTGATCAGCAACGTACCACCTCCAGAGGTAAGACGCCTAGAAGCAACGCCATGTGAGTGGGTAAAACAACACCAGCCTTACCATCCACAGGATCTCCCATTCCACGAGGTCCTATATGACCTACCTCCACCCAATCCAGAAACCTAGTATGGGAAGACGTGTTTGACTTTGATCTCAAGGAAAAACGGTGACAAAGCTGGAACTCTGCATCTGTGAAATATCCAGATATATAAGATCCCACAACTAGACTTCCGGGATTCCTCCTAAAGAGAGACAAGTGGGTCAAACTAAATCGCCTAAGAACAGGTCACGCCAAATGCAACACCATGCTGTAGCAAGTGGGGTCTTCAGGACTCTCCTGCCTGTGACTGCGGAGCTCCTTCCCAGAGTGTGAAGCATATCATCAAGGAATGCCCTCTAAGGAAGTATGATGGACAATTTGAAGACGTTTTCAGTACTACAACTTCCTTCACTGAATGGCTGCTACAACTGGACAACAGTTTGTGAATGCTACCAATGTTCTTGTCATTGTTATATTGTAAATATTTATATGTATTACATTAGTTGCTAGGCCATACGAAATAAATAAATAAATAATCCAGGCCTTTGAGACTAGATGAAATTATTATTGTAGACTTGGACTAACAACTTTGAATTCAGTACATTTACAGTACATCAAAAACCACGCACTAGTAAGTAAATTATTAAGATAAAAGTTGTAATTACTGTAAAATATGACCTCTAGTATATATGATTATATTAATTATTACCTGATTGGCGGCTGACATAGAAGTTATTTAATCTCTGTTAGTAAAAAGAAGTGGTGACCATTAACAACGTTTGAGTGGTTATTTCACCATTGATTCTTTTTATGTCGCCGAACAATCCTTCGGGACCCAGCAATGCCGTGCACAATTTTTTATACAATATTGGTTGCTCATGCTTTGTTTCTCTCTCAGTGTATGACCTCCACTAACAACAAAATAAATGAGGAAGCAAATTTGACTCTCTGTCTGTTTGTTACGTTATAGAGATATTGACTTTGTAGCATTAGAAAGGACACAGGATTCATTTTTGGGATAAATAACACTGTAGTCAGCCGACCTACGAGTAACAACTAAAGGAGAGAGAATGTGGGCAAGGGTTGCAGGAATAACTCCAGTGAACCCTCGTTTAATCTGCCACTCGGGTTAGCAATTTTTCACCATCAGAGGAGAGCCCAAAATAAGTAGTCACATATAAGTAGATGCAATACCTGCCCGTGAGCTCATCGTAAATCGTACTCTAATGGGAATAATATGCTAATGTACTACGCGGCACTTCTTAACCCAAGTTACAGGTCATAAATTTTCTAAATGGGGGTCATAAATTGTATGCTAATGTGAATAATATTTAAATGAGTCCACGTGCCACTTCTTAACCCAAGTTACGGGTCGTGAATTGTATACTAATGAGGGTCGACCCCTTTTCATGGACGCAGGTGTGAACCTCCGGATCATAAATCGTCTAAATGGGATCATTATTTATTTTCTCAAACCACCCTACGCGGCCAGGGTTCAAAACCTCAATTACACGCTAATTCAATTGATTACGCTCGAAATGCAATATAATAATCGCTTCTGGAGTCCTTGGTCCAATATTTTATAACAGGTAACACAATTTATAATTTTTAAATAGCGTTATTACATGTCAAGTAATAAGGACTTTTTCTGGCCGTTACAGAGGTATTTATCCAAAAAAGATCGGATAAGTACTTTCCGAGATATGAATTTTAGTATTAGCATATGTTTTTTAAACTCTGTTTCGTTTTCAGGACGAATGTGGGCTTCTAAGGGGTAGCCGCCCGATACAGCGCACCTGCGTCATAAATATTCTCCGCCGCGCGGCACCGCCCGCGACCCCTCAAAAATATTTACTAAGCCGCGGCCCGCGCGGGCTCCCCTCGCCGCGGCCCGCGCTCGTCATGAATATCTCCTTATCCGATCCTCCGCGACCCGCATTTTAAATGAATGTACACCTGGCCTCCTCGGAAGTTATGTGTTTGTGGTTAAAAGCTAAAATTTTTTCAACCTTCACGGATTTTACGATTGTGCGGGAGGAATATAATTTACCCCGAGAAATATGGCCTTAGATCCCTCGGGAGATTCACAGGCAAACCGTCGTGTTCCCATGCCAGCGAGGTTCCAAGCGTGTATATAAAGGGTGGAACTCTCCCTGGGGATATCCAGTCGTTCTCGAGTCAGCGGGCTGAACACTACGCTCATCGATATGTCGTCTGAAGATCATGCGGGAATCAGCTTATTCAGCGATTTGGTAAGTAAATTATTGTTATTTAACTTGTTTTCTGGTTTTTTTTAATTCTTTCACATATACTGATGGGTTTTTTTCCCTATGCTTCAGACATTGAAGAATTTCTTGCTAAGGACCAGGAGGAATTTGGTAAGGATATTTTTTAAAAAAGTAACTAGCTTTATGAAAATGTATAGTGCTGAAGCAGTAGTCTATATTATTAAATTATTTGTTCGCAGGTGATTTGGATATTTCCTGCAGCGACCTTTTTTATTTCAGTACGTATTTGTTACATAACTGTATAGATTATTTTTTCCCGTGTCTTTATAACTATTGCTAAAATATTTTTTTATATATTTTTTTTAGATGAACCATCAAGCGCAGAGAAGCGAAAGGGTAGTTGGTCTCAGGAATTAACTAGCCTAGAAAGAGCAAATATCAGCCCTGGCGATTGCTCACATCCAATGAATGAGTCGCAAAGCAGTATGACGCCAACTCCAGCACCACAATGGGTTCTTACGCAACCTGCAGCACACTGGAATATCGGTAAGTCCAGTACATCAGTAATTTACCCATATTATTTTATGCCTACGAAATTATCTTTTTTATGATACTAAAATATTTTTCTTCTTTTTTATATTTCAGAGGGGGCGGTCGGACACCCAGCCAACGAGGCAGTTCCGCCACCAATATGGCGACCGTGGGAGATGCCCCATACAGCCGGGCCGAACCGACCGCCCGCCACAGCAGCAGCATCCATGTTACACGATAATGTCTCTCTCACGAAGTTCTTCAATCACCGACAAAATTTCGTTGGAGTGTGCAGTGTGTCCTGCTGATGTTGATGCGGTAAGTAATTTCAATCTTTCAACGAGCTCATTCGGATCGTCCCAATACACATATTCCTTCATGGGAAGAAGACCAGAACCCGACTGATTGTCAAGTTTAGAGATTATGTTTTTATACTTAGTGGTTGTATTTTTCAAAACTTCTCCAGATGGAATAAATTTCACTCTGTGTGCATTCGTGGTGTCTAGTATTTCATAATAACTTTTCAAGTCCATGTTGGTAAATTTTTTGGGTTTTTTAAGAACAACAGTTCCATTAAGCCTTGAGTTCTTTCATATTCATTTCCATCAATCTGTATAACATCTCCATCTATAATCATAGGAGTATTTCCAATCATTAGCGAATCATTTTTCTTCCGGACACCGTACACCGAATCATAATCTCTTTCACTTCGATTGAGTGACTTCAAGAAATCTTTGATCATACCTGGAGGTTGCTGCTGCTGCTGCTGCTGATGTCGCGGAGGTAAGAAAACATTTTCTATTGTATCCGTCACAGGTCTTAAAGAATCTTTGAAAAATTTCTCAGAGTCGATTTGGCCAGTTTTCAATTCAAGTAACTTGCGTCGAATAGCATTTCGGGCCTTTATGATGCCGCGTTTAGTTGTTGACGTATCCATGTTTAAGCATCGAATGAAGCTTATGAGAGTTTATTGTACTATTTTATACTTGATAGTTAATGTTGCTGTAAATGGTTTGTGGGGTTGAGCATTTGGGAGAAAAATAAGATGATCGCCTTGCTTCACAAAGTTTATCCTTGCAGTTTTAATCCAATTCACTATTACATCAACCCTGCCCGGTTTGGCTACTGAGAGGATTACACCATTGACGGGAATTTCGTAATAGTTAAGACCTGTCTCTAGAATGTATGCACGATCTTCAATCAAATCTGTTACCGCAATAGTTATAACCATGGTAACTACTGTCGATTGTAATTCCTTCAGAAGCATTGCTGCATCGCTAGTTGCCTTGTCAATGTATTTTTGGATGCAACATCATCGTCGTCGATGGGGTCAGCTACATGTTTGAGTATTCTACCTTGGCAATCCAAATTACCGTCCTTTGTAAGAAGTATGTTTTGAGGTGGGTACACCAAAACTCTCCTGCTCTGTATCGTCGAAGTTCTCCCAAACTTGTCCATGGCTGCAATGATGATAGTACCTAGTGTGCTTGTCTATTTATTTAAAAACGAATCAAACCCGTTGCGGTACCGTCCATGATACATATCACAGTCTTTGTCAATAACTGCAAATCCATGCTTGCTCGCATTCCAGCAAGTACCACATAAGTTCTTAAACTCGCTGAACGGCATATCTGTGTTCACGTGGTCATTATAAATGTGTTTGAGATTCATGTCGTCCTGTTTAAAGAGTACAATCAAGTTGGCGTTGTCTCTCACCAGCTGTTTAGGTATACGGCTGTATGTCTGACACAAGTAGAAAGAGTCTACTGACCTATGTCTCCCCATACAAAAGTAATCTCGTATATTATTCTGCTTCTCACACGAGACATCGTCAAACACAAACACTGAATTTGGTAGCGCTTCACTAGGTGGAGGCACATTCTGATTATCGCTAAATGTTAAATACTTAATTTCTTTAATGGGTTTCAGTATTTCACCTAGCAACTGGTACTTTGGCTGGTACAACGATTTTGAAAACACATATACATTTTCAAATCTAAGCCCATTTGGGTGTTCCAGCAGGGACAGCACAAGATTGGTTTTACCACAGTTTGACGGTCCACAAACTATCGCTCTCACTGTCTCGGGGAACAGAGGTCCGTTCTTCTTCCGCTTGGTGCCGGCAACATCTGCATTACTCACGGGTAATGTTGCTTGCTGCTTGACGAATCGCATTTTGACAAGGTTTCTTTGCTGCACGGGGTATATATAGACGCGCGAATACGTAAAATCATTCAGTCGATAACAATGCCTCCTACGAAGAAGAAGGAAGGGGTGGCTTCTTAAACAAGCTCGTCGACAAAATGCCATTTGAGGCACACATTCCAACTTACCAGTTCTGTGGACCCGGGACGAAACTGAAAAACGTCTAAACTCGGCCAGACGGGGATCAATCCATAGATGCAGCATGCAGGGAGCATGACATTGCGTATGCACAGGGTGCCGACAGACGTAATGCAGACCGCATACTCGCAGAGAAGGCTTCAGTCAGAATGAAAGCCAAAGATGCAAAGTTCGGTGAACGGGCGGCCGCGTTACTAGTTAACGGCGCTATGCGTGCCAAGCTAAAGTTGGGTGCAGGGATTAAAAAGAAAAAGAAGACGAAGAAGGGTGGAATCCTCCCCTTAATCCCTATTTTTGCCGGATTGTCGGCTGCCGGAGCTCTTGCCGGTGGAGCCTCAGCCATCGCCAGAGCCGTCAAAGCTGCTAAAGAAGCAAAAAAGCAGTTGACTGAACAGAAACGACACAATGAAACCATGGAGGCAATTGCAATGAGGGGTAAAGGTCTGTATTTAAAGCCATACCGGAAAGATGGATCTGGATTAAAAAAAAAAAGTCCGATCAGGCGTTGACCGATGACGATATACGTAGACATGTAAAGCGTTTGCGTATACCTCATTTTCGTGGTGTCTTCATGCGCGATGCATTACCTCAAAAAATTAGTGAACGTGAATGTGGAATTGTGAACTTGGACAGTGCTGAAAATGCTGGGTGGGTACATCAAGTACAAGGATGGTGTAGTGAAATATTTCGATAGTTTTGGTGACTTACCTCCGCCATTGGAATTGCAGCGATACTTTGCAGGTAACAGAATACAGTACAATGTGCAACGACACCAGGAATTTGGTACGCACATATGTGGACATTTATGTTTAAAATTCCTGCATCAGAATGCATAACATCAGTCTTGCATGAACCTTAGTCGGGGTAACACATGTCTGTGACACTCTGCTTGTCCGGTAACAGTTCAGTCTTGAGCTGTGATTACTTCCCACCGATAGATTTGAGTCAAGGCGAGTATACGATCGGCTTAGTAGATTTTCAAACATACAACTCGATTCCGAACATTGATAAGTCAAATTGCAAATTTCATTACTCGAAGAATAAAGTGATAGATATTCCTACAGGATCGTATGATATTGACGACTTGGCCAGTTATTTGGCTCGGCTTACAAATAACGAGAAACTGGTTATTAAAGCAAACAACAATTCACTCAAGTGTGAGATACAAACACCTGTGGAAATAGATTTCACGAAACCAAACTCAATTGGCTCACTGCTTGGATTTTCTAAACGTGTGTTAAAACCGGGATTTCATACCTCAGACTACACTGTGCAGATCTTCAAAGTTAACGCGATAAGGATAGAGTGCAGCATATGTACGGGAAATTACGTCAACGATAAGCTGGGACATACACTACACGAGTTTTTTCCAACAGTACCGCCAGGGTACAAGATTGTAGAAGTACCTGCAAACGTCATCTATCTTCCCATCACGGTGAAAACGCTCAACAACATTCACATTAGAGTTGTCGATCAGGACGGCAATTTAGTGGATTTCAGAGGAGAAACTATTACTCTGAGGCTACATATAAAGAATGGGCGCTCGTTATAAGAAGAGGCGGACTCAAACAATTGTCAGTAGTGAACCGACAGTGAAACGGGTAACACCAACAGTGAAACGAAACGGTTAACTCCTGCTAACGTGCTCTTCCTACAGTCGTTAGGCTATACAGTTAAAAATCATGGATGAAGTGCTTGATATAACTTCCAGTGTGGAATTTGATGAGTCGGTGACGCGTAAACAGTTTTTGAGTCACCAACCACATACGCCCACAACATTTAATAATAATGATGAAATTCGGATACCTATTCAGAACCAGGATACATATACGCTGCCAGGGGAAAGTTTCTTGCATATTGAAGGAAGATTTCTCAAGTCAGATGGAACTGGGGCTACAAATTCAATTGTTACATCCAATGCGTTTGCGTTCCTATTTGAGGAAATTCGGTTAGAAATTAATGGAGTTGAAATAGACCGAAATAGAAATGTAGGTGTCACAAGCACAATAAAGACTCTTATTTCGCTGGTCCTCAACAAATTGGTCTGTTGGAGAACTCAGGATGGGGGCAACGCGATCTTGGAAATGGTTACTTTGATGTATGTATTCCGCTGAGTATGCTCTTGGGTTTTTGTGAAGACTTTAAAAGGATACTTGCAAATGTAAAACAAGAACTAATACTTATTCGATCTAGGGACGATACAAATTCATATGTACAAGCCAATCCAAACCCCCAGAAAAGTAAATTCGCCATCAGTAAACTAGCATGGGTGGTGCCTCATTTACAAGTAAGTGAGAGAGAAAAACTGGCGTTGCTTAAGATTGTGGACAGTGGGAAGCCACTTAGAATTAATTTCCGAAGCTGGGATTTGTTGGAGTACCCGCTACTTCCTATAAGCAAAACTCAAATTTGGTCTTTGAAAACATCAACACAGCTGGAGAAACCTAGGTTCGTTGTTCTGGGATTTCAAACAAACAGGAAACGAAATGAAGCATTAAGTGCGGCTTTATTTGACCACTGCAATCTTGCCAACGTCAAAGTGTTTCTAAATGATGTGGCGTACCCCTACGAGAACATGAATTTGGACTTTAAAAAATCGAACCACAGTATTGTACGATATGTATGCAAGATTCCAACAAACTTACTACGAACGGGAGCATCCTTCACCGCTACTAAACCGTGAAGATTTTGTCGCTACTGCTCCTATCGCCGTAATCGACTGTTCACATCAAAATGAGTCGGTAAAAACGGGCCTGTAGATATTCGTATGGAGTTTGATAGCACTGACAATTTTCCAGCCTACACCGCCGCATACTGTCTAATCCTTCACGACCGTGTTGTGGAATACGTACCGCTAACAAGTGTTGTGCGTAAGCTCGCATAAAACAGATAGTTCCCATCATTGCCACCCAGTATCATGCCGACCATCTTCCTGGACGCTCAAGGATTCAAGACGAGAGAAGGAGCGTTTATCTTCAAAGAAGTTGCCGTCTGTGTAGTGCAATCAGACAACATTATCGCCACACATTGCATCTCTGTAAATTCACCATCCGTGGAGGTAACGAGCCAACAGTCCAAATGGCTGACAAATTAATTACCATGGAATACCTTGGACTGCTGCTGTATAACCTTTAGCAAACTATGTACTATTCTACATGCAATCACCAATGATGATGACTCCATTATTTACGTTAAAGGACGGGAGAAGGCTCGATGGTTCCAGAAGATTATCCGCAAGAAAGTCTGCTTCAATATAGAAGATTTAGGATGCCCGCCTCTACATGAACTCAAGAAAAATAATTTGATAAAAACTTTGTAAAGGACATTTATTTTGTAACGCTATATGCGCTGTTGAAATTGTATTTTTAATTGCCCAATGGTGGGTGAAATACAAACTAAGAAATAAAATAAAATGTGTCATTTATTTAAACACTTTCACATACATGTAGTTAATAAGGTCCACAAACATCATATCCGGGTTCATAATTCTTAATTACAATATTATTTACATCATCAGATACTAGCAAATTTTTATACGCAATGTGTTCAAGTCTAATTGCGCTTAATACCAATGATGAACTGTATGTCACTTGAGCTACACGAACATTATTAATATGCATGTCAATCAGTTTTTGTACTGTAGCCATATTGAAGTTACGTAGCACTTTATTAGCTGGAATGTCCACAAACTCAGTATAATATCTTGCAACCAAGTAGCCCCCACTTCTGCTTGACGGTCAAGGCGTTTGTCATTGCCTGCTGCGCGTCCATGAGGTTCCTCCAAGTAGACTGGCCGAAGAAGACGCCGCTAACAGGATCATCATTAGGGTGGAAACAAACAGTCTTCACCCCGGCAATCGTTCGGCAGGAGACGGTGTGTTCACCAAGTGGGATGCTGTCGGTGCCGGCGTTGAATAACTCTGACACTGCGTCCAATACCTGGATCAGTACGTTCCATTCGGCGTATGTTAAACAATTTTATTGTGTCCCACTTTTTCGAGAACTACAACAGGTTCAAACTCGTGTTTGGACGATAACCCTATCGTCAAACGTTTCGAGTCACCAGCGTTAAGTTGGTACACGGACGAGAACAACATCACTAGACGAGACATGGCTGCAAACTGACGCCGGGTCGGCCGGGAGTGGCGGAAAAACGGGTCTAGACCAATTAACATAACCAGTCTGCAGCACACGTGCACGGCGGTTTGAGAAAATAAATAATGACCCCATTAAAACGATTTACGATCCGGGGCTCACACCTGCGTCCATAAAAGGGGACCGACGCTCATTAGCATATTATTCACATTTACGACCCATTAAAACGATTTACGATCCGGGGGTCACACCTGCGTCAATGAAAAGGAGTCGACCCTCATTAGTATACAATTCACGACCCGTAACTTGGGTTAAGAAGTGGCACGTGGACTCATTTAAATATTATTCCCATTAGTATACAATTTATGACCCCCATTTAGACGATTTATGACCCGTAACTTGGGTTAAGAAGTGCCGCGTAGCCTCATTAGCATATTATTCCCATTAGAATACGATTTATGATGGGCTCACTCCCCCCTTGTCACACTACTACTTTACAATAATAACTATTTTTCACACTAAACAAAACTTGAAGTATTCTTTCCATTAAAACGGGATACTCAATTTTCAAACGCCATAGAGTAGCCGTAACAATAACAGAGATTTTCTTTAAGCACGATCTCTGTACAATGTCTCTTACCTTCATCATTAGTCTTTTGTTTACGATAATATTATTCAAGATTCACTTTTGATATTTGTATAAAAGGCTGAATCTGCGGAGTTAAAGTATCTGGCGTTTCGAGCAAAAAGTATATCCATTCAATTCGCAATTGAATCAAATGTGAGTTTCTAACATAATCTAGCGTTGTTCAGTAATGTAGTAATACAATTTCTTAACCAAATTAAACAAGCTTGATATAGATGAATCTTTTCGGACGAATGAAAATAGTGTACATGCAAATAAACTTCAAACCACCCGTTTCTTGATAGGGGGTGGGTGAATGTGAATCAAGGTTTGCTTTAATTCCGAAAAAAGTTGGCGCGAATTTTATGAAACTGTGTACAAATGTGTCTCATTGCAGGAATAAAAATAGGGTACGGGTAATTCTAAGCCAACTATACCGGGCAACGCAGGGAACTCCGCTAGTTATTAATAAAACGAATGATAATGTTATTACATTATTATTTGCTTAGTTGATTAAAATTCAATTTGAAATTAATCCATAGTTCACTTCTAATTTCATAGCTGTGTTTCCATAGAATTTGAAACGTGCTTTTAGATGTGTCCCAAATGTTCATAACATAAAAAACTGGGTCGTTATCAGTTAGTGGTCTTTAGAATTATTCCACTGTTCCTCCGGTTTAAAAAATATGAGAAACGCTGGACTATGGTAAGAACAAACTCTACAATTGATCACTATAAAAAGACCAGATAGTCACTGAAAATGTGGACCCGTTCGGATTAATGGGTAAAGCTTACAGTGTTGCTGGCTTTATGCACGGTTGTATGGATCATTGTGTTCCTTTAAATTCTAACTTGATACAATTTCATGTCGACTGTGCGTGCTCTGTCGATAATAGGAAATCTTATCATAGCAGAGCAAGCCATCTCTGTCTGATATACAAATCTGCAAAGCTCTATAATTACCTTCAACCTATTGATAATTAGACTGTTACATTTATATACATTTTGAGGATATCTGACACGCTCTGATTAATATTTCAAGCTGTGTGATCATAATGAAATAATAAATAGTAAATACATAAGTTTCCAGGTTTAAGCCATACATTTTTTTTTTCAGACAGTGACCCTAGTGTTTTGGACATTATTTCTTAAAGACCGGGAATTAATTTTCCCCGAAGTGCTGGATGAATTCTTTCCCCTGTGGTTGAACCATTCGTTACATACTACAATAACTGTTACAATGTTGATAGAAATTGTGACATCATACCACAATTATCCAGAGTCACGGCGGAAAACTCTAATTGGAATCACATATCTACTAATCACGTATATGATATGGTAAGTCATTCCATTATCCTGTGTTGCATTTTCTTACGGTGTAAGCTATTATCAGTAACATTGGAAGGATACTACGAATGATATAGGTACCTAATATGAGTCTTTACATATATATATATATATATATATATATATATATATATATATGGGTATCAAGACTTTCGAACACTGAAACTATATTTTGTCATATAATTTCTGTTTGACCAGCATAATTTTTTATACTATCTTCATTCAGAGATTGAAGTACAAAGAAGACGTCGTCGGATGTCGACGTAATTTCGTAATAAGCGGGTATGTATATAATACTGGAGTTGCTGTTCTCTGTAAGATGTGTAGCGGCCACCGGAAGCCTTAATGTTGCCTGTGTTTATTTTAGTTGCCAAGACTGGTAGGATATTTAAGGGGCGTGAAAAGGGTCAGATGTTGAGTATTCACTGTGAACATGGAAATGCAGCGTTCTCGTGTGAGGCAGCGTCATCAGCACGTGACAGAGTTTTAAAGACGCCTCATTGTGGTCTCCATTTAGCTGGCTGGTCGAATCATACAATATCCCGATTTTTGGGGCATTCGGATGTGACAGTGGCAGATGTTTGATTCCATGGTAACGCGAGGATATGCATACTCGTCGTCAAGATTTTGATCAATCTGGTCTGACCATCACAAGGAAGCATCACCGTATTGTGCAACAATTGGTCGGAGATTAGGAGTAGCCGGACTAGGAAATTACCGTCCAATGCGTAGGCTGCCGTTACCACCACAACACAAATGGCTGCGTTTGGAGTGGTGTTGTGACCGGGAAGGTTGGATTGCTGATGAATGACATCTCATTGTGTTCAGTGATGAATCGCGGTTCTGTATTACCTTGGATGACCATCGTCGGCATGTATGGTGGTGACTTGGGAAGAGATCCCGTTTTTCCAACATTTTGGAGAAGCACAGTGATGTTACTACTGGCGGAGAGCCATCGCATATGACTTCATGTCACTGCTGGTAGTCACTGTACTACGGTACGTCACGGACATCCTGCGTCCTTATGTGCTTCCTCTCATGCAACAGTTTCGCGGTGCCGTTATTCAACAGAACAATGCATGTCCATACACGGCATGTATAATATCCACCGTTTGTGTGATGAGATACTCTTGCGTCCAGCATGACCCTCAGGTCTGCCCCCGATAGAACAAGTGTGGGACCAACACGAACGTCAACTATATCCCAGTGCCAGTATCCAAGATATCAAGGACCAGTTACAACAGCTGTGGGTCAACTTGCGTCAGGAGAGGTTACAACAGCTTTACGACACCCTTCGCACCGAATCAGTGTAGACATCTACGCAACATCAGACTGATAAATGGATTCATCCTACCAAGTTCTTTGTTAACTTGACTCGATTTTGTAATCGATTATATACCATCACATACTCTCCCAATCCTTGAAGTTTAATTTCGTTTCTCCTCCCATTCTAGGAGCTTTACTTATTATTATTTGAACAGGTGTATTATTTAAAGATTTTAATTTGATTTAATATTAATTACTATTTGTATCTATTAAAGACACTATCTTTGGTATGTTGTGCAGGATCAAATGATTATATATATATATAGCGCAAATATAGAGATGTGAAATTAATGTCGCGACGCTTGTTTCACTATATGATACTCCTACAGGAATTAGCCTTCGCATTTTGGAGACTTCAGTTACTTAAGTAAGCATGGTAGCTGTATGTTTCAAATAATAACGAGGGTCTCTACTTATCAGGAGACTCAATCCACACACAACTACATTTGAACGGGTGGATATCGGCTATAGAATTTGATTAAGGTAATTTTGGAAAACATGGAAACCTAAATCAGGATGGTTGCAACAGCTAGATACTGAGTAAATACTTGCGAGGCGGTATACAATAATTCCCGGACTAACGCTATAAAATCTGAAATGCTATTTCAGTCTTAGTGACTCCCATCACCTAGTAGGTCGAACATTTTTTGGAATATGTGAGGCATCAACGCCGGCAGTTATTAATCGACCGATCTGCTAATGGTTGAAGGTCCCGGCTTCAAAACCCAATAGGGCACGTGATTTTTAAGGGCTTTGCTTTGTTCATATGAGTACATCAGGACGGTTAGTGATTCGGATTCCACGTTAAACCACAACTGAGGTGGAATGCTTGCCAGTCGAAACCATGTCGTTACTTCTAGTTATTCATCATCTCGATATTTTTATTTTTACTTATGGCTTTGCGCCTCCTCGACCTCGAGGTCAATAGAGCCGGGCAAGGAACTGGAAGGAATTCGGACACGGCATTTTTGAACGAAGCATCCCGGCAGTCGCCTGGAGTGATTTGGGGGTACCCTCTAAAACCCAAATCTGGATGCTCGGACAGGGATTCGAACCCACGTTCTCCCGAAAGCGAGGCCAGAGCGTTATCCACTCATTCATCACGCTCGATCCATCATCTGGAACTGGTGATTCTTTAATTTCACCTTCATATGTGGGAGCAGCCCAAAGACGCAGAGTGCCAAAATCAGGCAAATAAGGGAGTGTGCACAAACTACGTGGCTCGGTCCAGTTTTGAGGACAGAATTTAATAGAGCTCTGAATGACTTGAAAGCAAATAAGGCAGTTGGAATTGATGAGATCCCTGCAGAACTTCTTAAATCCCTAGGAGAGGAAGGAATTGAAAGATTATTCCAGCTGATATCAAAAAGTTATGAAACAGGAGAAATTCCAACTGATTTTAATAAAAATATCATCCTCATGTTCCCGAAGAAAGCACAAGCCGACAAATCTGAGAATTATCGCACCATTAGTCTAACATCACATGCTTCAAAATTACTGAGCAGAATAATATACAGAAGAACGGAAAGTGTAGTAGAAGAGATAATAGGTGAAGATCAGTTTGGGTTTAGGAAAAATCGCGGTACAAGGGAACCAATTCTGACTTTAAGATTATTACTTGAACAAAATCAAATACTCTTTTTTGTGTTTGTTGATTTAGAAAAAGCTTTTGATAATGTTAGGTGGGACAAGATGTTCAAAATTTTAAACAAATCTGGTCTAAAACATCGAGATAGAAGAATACTTCATAAAGTATATAAAAATCAAGTAGCTAGAATAACCATGAGTTAAAAAGGGTGTGTGACAAGGTTGTAGTCTACCCCCCTTAATATTCAACTTGTATGTAGCAGACGCAATAAAGGAAATAAAAGAAAAATTTTCATGTGGCATAAGTGTTCAGGGAGAAAAAATCAGTATGCTACGATGTGTTGGTCTTGTTAGCAGAAGAGGCTGAGGATATTGAGAAGTTACTGAGTATCAGGGGCGGATCCAGGGGGGGGGGGCTTGAGCCCCCTCCAAAAGTATCTTGGTCCACCCCTGACATTGTAGTTTTGAGACTTTTTTTTTTTTTTTTTTTTTTTTAGCTCTACGGATTTGAGGCCCGAGGGGACTATAAATACTACCTTTTTCCCGACTCAAGCCCCCCCCCCCCCAAAGACAAAATCCACTGAAGGCAAGCCCTCTGAACCAAAATTCACTCAAGCCAAGCCCCCCCCCCCCCTCCAAAACAAAATCCTGGATCCGCCCCTGCTGAGTATCATGAACAAAATACTGAAGGATGATTTTGGACTGAATATAAATCAAAGCAAGACAAAAGTGATGAAATGTAGCAGAAATGACACTAATCACAGTAGATTAAATATAGAAATAGGATCGGATGCAATAGGAGAAGTAAGTGAATTCTGCTACTTGGGAAGCAAAATTACAACCGATGGCAGAAGCAAGAATGATGTTAAATGCAGAATAGCACTATCAAAAAGAGCCTTCATGAAAAAGAGAAATCTTTTGGTTTCAAATATTGATCTAGGAATTAAAACTCTACGTGTGGAGCATAGCACTTTATGGTAGCGAAACATGGACTTTAGAAAAATAGGAAAGAAAGAAAATTGAAGCATTTGAAATGAGGTGCTACAGAAGAATTAATGGACAAAGTACGAAATGAATGAGTTTTAGAAATAATGGGTTAGGAAAGATGATTGTGGAAGAAGCTTATAGAAAGAACAGACAGATTGGTAGGTAATATTTTGAGACATGCTGGATTGGTTAATTTGTTAGTTGAGGGTAACATTTGAAGGTAAGAACTGCAGAGGAAGACAGAGATTAGAATATATGAAAACGATAATTGAAGACATGGTTTGTAAGGGATATGTAGAGATGAAGAATTTAGCACAAGATAGGAAGGTATGGAGGATTGCATCAAACCAGTCAAAAGACTGATGAAAGCAAAAAAAAAAAAAAAGTGATAAGGTTATAAGAGATATCGAATATTGGTACAGATACTGAGTACTATTTGTAATTTTATCTTACTGTTAGAAAAATGTTTTTAATTGTGTACATTGTGCCATCCAGTCTTCGATGGTGTTAGATTTGGTTATTATCGTATCTTGGAATTGTACAAAAAGTATCTTTTTATTTATTTCCATTTTAACTTATGTTTCACCATTTTCAGTTACTTCCTAACATACTTTTTTCACGGAGTTTGGTTGTATCCAATATATGGACTATTGACCTGGGTACAACGTATTTCTCTGTGTCTGGCTGTATATGCCATTGTCATCTTCATGTCTTTGGTGGGAGAGTACATAAATTCCATGATATGGGGTAAGGAACATTCTAACTTTAACTTATTATTATTTTAATTGTAAGTAAAGTATTACTTATTCATAAACATTTTTAAACTAAGCATTCTTTTACAAGCAAAGTTCTTAGTTTGCAAAATAAACGGAAATCTATTTTTTCCACAGGCTCTGAAATAAATAAACTCAAAGAAAAACGAGCTCAATAAAGAAGCTTTTGTAAAAGTGAAGGACACAACAGGCTCTGATAGGATGTGTGGCATATCTATAAGGAAAGTGGCCATCAAAAAACAACACCGGAAATGTTAGAGAAAAAAGGAACTAAAGATACAATGGTACTGAAGATAAGATGTTATCAACGCCGACCTTAGTTAGGTTCATTGCAGCTGGGGCAAAAAAAAGTCTCAGTTTGAAATACGGCCGTGTACAAGATAACTACAAAAGTGAATATGTATTAGACTTGCAGATTTAAGAAGCGTTCAAAATATAACTATAACCAAGTAATAGCAATAGCAGTTACCAATATTTTACCTACAGTACGTATGTCTTCCTGAATATTATGCTACGAAATACATAAAATCATAATCTAACTTAAATAATAAATTATTATTATTTTTATCATTAATGTCCCATAAAAGTGTCATTATTTTGCATTAACTGAATTCTATTGAAAATATTATATTGGCTTCAGCAATGTCAAAAGAAAAGAAACACATTTTGTCTTTCCCAGGTATGTCTAGTATTTTGATGCAGTAATTTACTTCTTTCTGGTCCGTGCAACCTCTTCATTTAAAAACATCTGTTCTACTTCGATCATTCCAATATCTGTGTATTTCTACACCTTTTCTTCTGTTACATCGTTATTTCTCAAAAGCTACTAACTTATTGCATGTCTTGTGCTGGATTATTTTCTTCAGTTAATATTTCTGAAAATGCATTAATTTCACAGTGATTTAGCATCACATTTCAGGTACTAAGATTTCTATAGTTATCACTACGAGTATTAAAAAGTCTAGCATTTATTGTTATTGTCATAATTTCTAATTTTCGTTTACTCTTCCTCCTAGTATTTATCCTGCATTGCAGAGTCTATCCTATTGTATCTCTTCTTCCTTTTAAGCCGATCTTATACATCCTATGACGAGGCATTCACTAGTCGCATGTCCTCCCGCAATGTATCGAGCCAGCACTTCACCCCCGTGATGTTCGGTCATCAGAACTTATATCAAGTGCAGCTCTCACAACCGAAGAGTTGTTGGTTCGCAGTACATGACCCTACCATCGCAAACGACCCTTTCGCATTTCCTCCGGGATTGGAACAACATCAAATGTCGCCCGAACGTTGTTATTCGTTGTGGTCCAATCCAGTAAATTCATGCGGCCAGCGAATCATCTTAATTTCAATGACATGCAGCTGTTGTTCATGTCTTTTCGTAACTGATCAACATTCCGTTCCATATAGTGCCACAGGTCGAACGATGGTTGTATAAATCTTTGATTTAAGGTAGAGTGACACCTTCCAATCGAAAAGAACTCCTGTGACCTGACGCCACTTCATCCAGGCTGTGTTGACTCTGTTCGGACTTCTGGGAATGTCTGACCATCCGAACAGACTAGTGTCCCCTGGTGTTCGAATTCCGATGACTTACAGAGTTCTACGCCGTTTATAGTTGCGTTTCCACGATGTCTCTTAACGGAGGCCTCCCGGGACGCGACGGGACGGATAGCCAACAACACACCATGCTGGCGGGGACGAGGCAGCTACCCACTCTATGTTGGTAAACATCACAGGCACGTGTAGTGGTGCGCTGTTGGCATCGGTTTGCAGCAGAGGTGCGCACCCCTTCTGTTGCTGCAAAGATCTCTGTGCCAAACAACACTAGGCAACGTGGTGAGGAGGTGGGGGCGAGGTAGCGAGGGCTAAACTAAGGCGCGCGCTCACCCCTACACTTCGGCTTGCGGCGCACCGCCTCCCTTACATGACATCGTTGGAACGCAGCTTATGTTAAAAGATACACACTCCACGTACTCGGTCTTCCGCACATCAAGTCGCATGGCGTAAAAATATTTTTTTTTTTCTGTTTAAATATAGTCTGAATCTTAAGTTAAACCAGCGAAAACAACAATATCATCAGCAGTTTGTATTGTACTGGTTATTTCTGCAAAAGTATTAACTTATTTTTAAAAGCTATGTTTAACCTCCTTAACAGCTTTTTATCAATAGAATTTGGAAATCAATGACGCCAAGTTACAGTCGGGCCTCATACTTGTTTATAAATATTGCCTGTTTTGTTATAACTATAAAAAAAATTTGATTCAACAAACGTCTTAAATATTCCCATTATTTTTTATCCTTCCTTATATAACAAGTCTTTAAGAGTAAAGGGACAGCAAGGCTGAAGGGAATACTTGAAACAACTAAATAAGGAATTAATGATTCCAAAGTGTGTGGCTAAAGATGGGTTTATGTAGAATATTATTGGTATGGGGGGGGGGGGGGGGGGGGGGAGACACTGTCTGATGCATCTAGAAATTTCAGTGGCTATATTAGAAAAGTGAGGGGAAGATAACGTGTTGAGACAATTAATGGTAAGGATGGAGAAGAAGTTACTGAGATAAGGAAAAAGGGAGAGGTTTTAAGTAACTAGTTTAATGAGACCATTAAAGACTATGATTCAGGAATGGGGTAGTGTAAATCAAATAACGAGCCTATGCACGAAATTATAAATGGTAGACTAAAAAAATTTGAAATTAATTCTGAGAATATGATGAAGGAACTAAGACGCTAAAAAGCAAAAGGGGGCTGGTATTGACAATATTACTACTGATGTCTTAAAGATAGCAGGATGTGACATTGTACGTTATCTTGAAAGGTTATGAAAATTGAGTCTGGATACTTTCTGCTTAACAGATGACTGGAAAAGTGCGTTAGTATGTAGTACCGGTCCATAAGGCAGGGGTGACAAATGGGGTCGAAAATTACAGGCTATACTGTTTGACATTAGTGGTGGGAAAGTTAATGGAGAGATTAATATGCAACCATTTCTAACGTATCAGTGAGGAACGTAAGAGATTTTAAAGTCGTCAGGATGGCTTTAGGCAAAGATATTCGTGCGACTCCCAGTTAGTTGGCTATACGCAAGAAATTTCTGATGAAATAGGTCAAATTAATAGTGTAGCACTAGAGCTTTCAAAGGCTTTTGATAGTGAGTCATAAAATGGTGATAAACAAGGTAAAAACTATCGGAGTGGATTAAAAAGTGATTTACTGGGTAGAAGAACTCTTCAAATGAAGAAAGCAAAAAGTTAGCGTGGGGAATGAATTATGAAAAAAAAGTGGAAGTGAAGATGGGAGTCCTACAGGATTGCGCATTTGGACCATTGCTATTCGTTATTCTAATGAAGGATTGTGTTGAAGTGTTGATGGTTTACTATCAGCAGTCAGATTATTTGCACATGAGATAATGTTATACAATAGGATCAAAACGGTTGAAGACTATAATAAACTGCAGGGTGATCTAGACAGGATATCTAGCTGGGTGAGTCATCATGGGATGAAGATAAATTCAAAGAAGCGTCAGCTCGTTAGGTACAGAGATAAAGTGGGCGAAGAATTGCTTATTGAAGACCTGAAATATAAATACCTTTATATCAAACGTAACTGGGCAGAACACATGGGACAAGTAGTAGGAAAAGGATTCAAAATCCTGAGTACTGAGAGGGTGTACCACAGAAATGAAGGAACTGGGTTACAAAATTTTGGTTAGACCGTTGCTTGAATATAGTGGTGTACTATGAAACCCACATTTTCGGTAACAAATACAGAATTTGGAGGGGGAGTAGAAACAAGGGGTGCTAGATTTGTTTTTAGAAATTATCGCAGAACACAATCAGTAACTGATATGAGAATAGCTGGAATGAGATTCATTTGAGGATAGAAGGAAGGTGAACAGAGTCATGGAAGTGTACAAGGCGTATATTGGTGATGAGGCATGGAAAGACATTGCTTGGAGAATTAAGAGAGGTGAGTGAAAGGGATTACCATGACCACAAGCTGTCACTTGATTTTAGGTATAAGGGTGTGGGAAGATTTTCTTTTGTAGGTAAATGAGTCAGGGATTAGAATAAATTTCCAAAGGAAATGATGAATAAATTACCAAAAACATTAAAAATAATAATAGAGTTCAAATTACTATAGGGGAAAAGTAGGTGGGGAAGGGAATCGGAAAAAATGGGTGTGTACGGAAATTGCCACCGGAACATGCGCTCATAACAGTTAAACTAATATACACTGATCAACCAGAACATTATGACCATCAACCTACTGTCGATATAAACACGCCAAGGTGATAGCAGCGTCACCTGACCTGGAATGACTGATAGACACTCACACGGTGCATGTAGTATCGTGAGAGAGCTATCCGTGTTTACAATGGGGAAGGCGTGCGATCTATCTGAGATTGACCGAGGATAGATTTTAATGGCCCGGAGTCTCGGCACGAGTATTTCGGAAACTGCACTACATGTAGGGTGTTCGAGGAGAGCTGTGGTGAGTATCTTCAACAAATGGCGAAACCCAAACGTACGGGGGTTGGGTGGCCACCCCTCATTACAGATGTCGGACTTCGTAGGCTGAGCAGACTGGTAAAACAGGACTGGCGGCGAACTGTGGTGGAACTAACATAAGACTTTAATGCTGGGCAGAGTACAAGTGTGTCTGAACACACAGTGCACCGAACATTCCTAACGATGGGCCTCCGCAGCCGACGACCCATGCATATGCCAATATTAACACTATGACACTGGCAACTATTACCGAAATGGGCACGTGACCATCGTCACTGGACGTTGACGCAGTGGCAGAGCGCTGCATGGTCTGAAGAATCCCGATACCTTCTTCATCATGCCGATGGGAGGGTTCGAATCCGTCGTTTTCCAGGGGAACAGCTTCTTGACTCCTGTTCTGCGGGACGGAGACAATCTGGCGGTGGCTCAATTATGCTCTGGGGAACATTCACGTGGGTTCCCATGGGTCCAATGGAGCTCGGGCAAGGCACCATGACGGCCACTAAGTCTCGTACGCTGGTTGGAGACCACGTACACCCCGACCGTGTTTCCCAACGGCAGTGGCAGTTTTCAATAAGATAATGCGCCATGTTACAAGGCAAGGAGTGTGATGGAGTGATTCGAGGAACACAGTGGCCTCCCAACTCACCAGATCTGAACCCAATCGAACACATCTGGGATTTGATTGAATGTGGCGCACAACTCGTCGCTCCCCTCCTCGGAATTTGCGGTAATTAGGTTACTATTGTGTGCAGATGTGGTTCTAACTTCCTCCAGTGACCTACGGAGGCCTCATTGTTTCCATGCCAATACGCGTCGCAAATCTTGCCCGTGCCAAGGCCGAACATACCGGCTATTACGTAGGCGGTCATCCAGATTTGGGTTTTCCATCGTTTCCCCAAATCACTTCAGGCGAATGCCGGTTTGCTTCCGTTGAAAGGCCATGGCCGAAATCCTTCCCGTTCTTTTTCCCCAGTCCCCTCCCGCCTCTAAGGACCTCGATATCGAAGAGGCGTAAAGCCCTAAGTTAAAAAATTAAAACATCAGTTTTTATGCATGAATCAGAAGGCCCAGTACATTAAAAATACTTTTTAACACTGGAGAATCCTCGCCATTCTCTAAATATAGTGCGGAAAGTGGTTTTAGGTGAAGAATGAATTGCCTGAAAGTTTATCGACGAGGTATTGTTTCTTAAATTCAAATTAAAGAACATTTCTTAAATTTAGTAATGAAAACAAAAATGTAAAGACATTCGAAATTTTGAACTGAAATTTCGTGTTACTATACTACTTTGTAAGTATTAATTTATTGAAGAAAATAAAAATTCTTGTACGGAATAAATTATGGTAATTTGTGTCAATTACGTCAAACTCAAATATATATAAATAAAATATGTATTTATTTCTTCTTTTTCTGTCATCAGTCTCCAACCGGTTTGATGCAATTCTCCATCCATCTCTTCCTATTTTAGCCAACTTCTTCATTTCATTATACTCAACACAATCTACATCCTCGATTAACTACTTCGAACATTCTAATCGTTGTATTCCTGTAGTGTTCTTAATTCCAACTGACTATTGACATACTAACCAATCCTGCATATCGTAAAGATGTGATTCACTATCCTGTCACATCTTACAGCGAGACTCTTCCACAAAATTCTTTCCTTTTCTATCATTCCCAAAACACATTCATTTTGTACCTTGTCTCGCCACTTAATCATCAGCATCATTCTATAGCACCACATTTTAAAATTTTCAGTTCTCCTTTCTGGTATTAAGTCCATGCGTCACTACCATAAAGTGCTGTGCATACATACAGTTTTAGAACGATTTTTCTGACTCCTATGTAGCCGCTCGTTTAGCAAGGCTGTTCGGCTGTTTGTCAGGAATGCCTGGTGGTGATAGTGTTAGAACCAGAACGTTGAAGATGGTTCCTCGTACTTGATGAAATTTACTTCTGCTGCTAGCTCGGCCGCTCTCGTCAGGTCCGCCTTCTTATTCTTGAGTATTAGTTGCTTGAGGTTCTAGAGTTAGTTTTAACCTGGACAGGGGCTCTTACGAATGAAAAAAGCCTATTGGTGTCGCCAATTTTTTCCATTAGAAATAAAGAGGATACACAGCATTCGGTTCCCTTGAGCTAACATCCAGGCGCATAGAGCGTTCTCAAATGCAGGATGTAATTCCCTTACATTAGTTTTGGCAGGGCTGTCGGACTGGCTGGCTTCCAACAATCGCCTTAGTATGTCTAGATGGGCATAGTGATGTGCTAACTGGTTTCACTTGGTCAAGGAGAAGGCAGCCTCTCGTGATCTTATACTGAAATTGGTCACACCCTCGTGCGCGTGACTCGTCCAACGGCCCCTATTGCTTGTTAGATTTTTTTGATGAATACTCTTTTCTCTGTTGCTATTACGCTTTTAACATCATTCTTGCTTCGTCCATAAGCTATAATTTTATTTTCATAATTTTCTCATGTTACATTTTTCATATTCCACTACTGAATTCCAATTACACATAATTGTAAGATTAGTTTAAACGCCTGCCGAAAATGACGCGTATTATCTGTGGCGGTAAAAGTGGTTGTAAATTTTTTTAAGAAACAACGAATAAAGATTAATAATTAACATTTTTATTGACGATTGAAATTTTTAATATTATGAAAAGTTTCTAAATGGAGTATAATTACAAAAACTAGTTACTATTAATTGTTTGATGCATGTATTTCGTGATTACCTACGTTTCATGCAAATTTTGTCTAAGTTCTCTTCCGTCAAAAAAGTTTTTCCATTATGTTGTCACTTCGTTGCAGTAACTGCTACAGAGTCCCAATAGTGTTGATAATTTCTCATTCATCAGCCTTTAGCGGCTGTTTCAAAACTGAAGAAAGGAACTGTGCTCGTCGACCTGTCGGCAGCCCATGATATTGTCTGGCGTGAGAGGCTCCTCCTTAAGCTCTTAAATCCTGTACTGTTAAAAAAAAAAGGCAATCTCTTGAACAATATGCTGAGTAATCGCAAATTCCAGACCACGGTGTCGGACAACATCCAGTCGCTGGCATGAGTAGTATTGTTTAGAGCTTACTAATCCAATCTCAAGGTCATCTCCCGCCTCTTGCCGCCGCACGGCTACAAAGGCCCCGCCCCCTCATACGGCCCATTACCTTAAAACTTAATTAAAATTTCTGTCAGCCGGATAATAAATGGCATTTTACCTGCCTGCCAGCCTATTACCTAGAGGAATTAATAGTTGTCAGTTACGTTGATTGATTTTTACCCGCGAGCAGGATGTCCACTGCCTTTTAGTTATAATTTCTGCCAGCCAAATAATAAACGAGGCTAATACAGGATTGGCTGCCTTTTAATTAAAATGTCTGTCAGCCGGATAATAAACGAGGCTATTACCTACCTGAGTAGAATGCTTAAACCTCCCCCCACCCCCCACCCCCACTGGCAAGTCGTCCTGTGAACGGTTATGCTAATTAGTATGCCACCTGCTAAACCACCTGCCTGCCGCGAAGGGGCGGTAAAAACGCCAACCGGGCTTCAATTTGCAGAGATATTGACACTGTATGAGCTGGATAAAAATTGCTCAATTACATGACCATTTTTTGTGTACAGTGGTCTTAAAATAGTAATTATTCGCAATTTCATCAATTTTGTCAAAAGTATTGATTAATCACGTTTTTGTACTTAATTATGTCTAATATTTGCGTTTTCCTCCGTTTTTCTATACAGCGGTCTTATAATAGTAATTATTCGCAAATTTATCGTAACTATTGAAATAATTAGCATATTGTCGTATAGTGTGGTAAACGTTTCAGAACCCCTTCGGTTTAATAAAGCGGGTAAGAATTCTGCAAGGCGAAGAAGGAAGAGGGTGAAACCTGGTGCCGGCCCATTCAGGCGTAATCTTCCGAAATATACCACCAGGCTTAACGGCACCATCCAAGGTAGTTTACTAGAATTCGGTCAGTTTAGTTTTGTGTGATAGATGAATAATAATTAGTATGGTTTTAGTATCTGGATACCCCAGAAGGGTTCGACCGCCAATAGACAGAATATGCATTTTCTATGCATGTGGATTTTGCTATGAAACCCAAATAGCTGTTTATTGCCTGGAGTCACTGGGAACACGTACATGACGCAGGACACAGTTATTTATACATGTGTTGTTTGAATTGTGCATGAATGGTACACAGAGTAATGAAAGTGTATATTTTCATCCTAGAGCGTTATTTCTTTTTTTTTTTTTTTTGTTATATGCAATGAGAGATGAAGAAGGGAGAGAGTGAAACCTGGTGCCCATTCAGGTCTACTTTTCCGAAAGATACCGGCCAGGCGTAACGTCCACTGGTCGAATCGCTATCAACAGTATCGTATGCCTTCACTCAATACGTTCTGATTGTTGTATCATAAAAAAAAGAGAAACGTAATATTTCAGAATTAAAATTGAATTTACCGATGGAAAACATTGTTAAAAATCTTGATGATTTAAGAATCGCAGGTTTCAAGATTGACTAGCTTCAAAATGAAATTGAACAAAATGAGATAAATGCCTTTAAAAATTATATATTGTCTCATTACTCGATCCTATCGTATGTCTGTGTAATTCTTATTTTTTGCATCATTATATTTTGTGTATGTAAACATTGCAGATGTCTAACGAATTGTTTTAAATATTTTTGGCCTAGTACTTCAGATGAATATTGCAATCTGATTTGTGTGAAAAACACTATTGAAAACCAATCTACTGGTACTGAATTGTCTCGTATAAGAGGTCGAAGACCTATTCATGTCAATCTGGACATAAACAATCAACTCAATATTGAGGATATTGTGATATTTGAGAGACCGCACTCTTCTATTGGACAAAGAGAATCTTTCAATCCAGATCACGATCAATTATGTTATCTCTCGCCATGATCGGAGATAAAAACTTTGATAAGTTTATATATTTATTATTTCAAATGTGTGTGTTATTTAAAAAAGTTTATACATGATTCAAATGTGTTTCAGTAGAATTAAGGTTCAATTAAATATAGTAGTTAAGAAATGATAACCTAATAATTAACTATTATAGCAAGTAAAATTGGAAATTTGCAAGCAATGAAGTCCAGTAGTGTAACCAAGTCAAGACGATTTTATATAATCAACAATTCAAGTTGCAGTTTTAGAAAATGTTATCCTAGGAACTAAGTATGATAACCACTATAATTAGAAAGATACAAGAAAATGTCAAGTCAAATATCCAATCATTTCGATACACTTGTATATAGTCAACACTTCAAGTAGTAGTTGATGGTGTATTCAGTAGATTATAGATGTCAATGATTTGTTTATTTTTTGTTTAAGCATTTGAGTCCAAATTTTGCAGACTACCAGGTAAGAGTCTCACCTAGGGTAAAGCCCTGGGTTCGACTCTTCCCCAAGGGGAAAGGTGTAGTATATTGAGGGATTTTAGTTATAGAATATAGTAATTTCCACTCAGAATAATTTTTCGCAAGCTTCCAGCCAGGTAACTTAATTCAACCCAACGCATCATAGATCAAGGTTAACAGACGCACTACCCATGGGAATCAAGCTCCCCACTACAGAAACTCAAAAAGCCCTTAGTAAGATGTTCTAACCCAATGGCACTACATTCACGTAGGTTTCCCCCACCACTTTTCTACGCCCGAGAGCGCAGTGTGAAGCCGACGCTCGGGCAGTCTCTTCGCCGAGTCTTAGGATGGACCATGTGGCCAGACGGCCAAAAGAATTCATTAGATAAAGGCTGATGCATTTATACCCTTCTTCTGGCTTAGAAAGAATATTCCGAGTGGCAGGATTTTATTAGTAAAGAGTTTTATTCATGAGAGCTGTTTCTATGCAGTATTTTCAGTTATTTTTACGTGTATGTTCATGCACTCAGTTTCATTCATTTTACTAAAGTCACTCGATTCTTTCAACTACATGTTTCACTTGTATCACTAATTCCTGCTCATTACTAGCAGTAAGTAAGGGGAGAACGTAATTTCTCTGATCCTATGATTGGGGAGTGGTTGATCAGAGACGAACACAACCTGGTCTGTGGTGGATAGCCGCTCATTCACTACAGGCAGGTGATAGGGTTCACTGTGCCTCAGTCCTCACTGCAATCGCCGTGTCCGGAGCTGGATGGACCCTCGTTCTTCTCTCCATTGGCATCAGCCAGAAAGTGTCGGTCGTTTATTTTTTCACCCTCAGGAAAACTTTGGCCCCGCCTTTAACATCTCTTTGTACCATTGCTATCTACACTGTATATCCTTATTAAAATGAATTGCATATATACACTGGCACCTCTAACAAACAAACACTTGCCTATTAACAAATTATTTAATCAACTGGATTACCCAAGACCTAAGGAATAAACTAATCTAGGACATTAATACCAGGTTGAAATTAATAACAGAATAATTTATATTATGGGATGTGACCGAAGGCGTCATATTACAATACACTTCTGTGAAAATCTCGTTTCTCAGCATTGGATTTAGAAAAGAATCAAACCCAAGGAACGGGAACGTTAACGACCTTAACCTTTACAATGAAAATATCACTGCATTCAACTGGAATGACTTCTGGAAATCATTGAAATTTGGATGGCCGAAGCGTGAATCGCAGCCCAACTGTAGCATGTTCTGTTAATATGGTTGCTGGGTATGTTACAGTGCTCAGTTTTCAGTTTTTTATATTATAAATTAAGACCTACTAGAATTTTTTTCTTAATTTTTGGTTCTGTGATTATTTTATTAAAAGCTTTAAATAATCTCGTCTTTATACTAAAAGGTTGAAATGTAACTAGGCATTATTATATTCCTTAGGTTGCTAAATATTTTTCCCTTTTAATTCGTAGAAAATAAACAACTTAATTAAATACATTCTTGCATTTCATTTTCATATAAATTAAGAGTTTGCATTCAGGCATCTTGCACAAGAAATATCACTTAAAAGTCAGCCGACTTTTAAATCTTTTCTACAAATTGGCGACCATATTTTACTACACAGTTAGCTTACAAAAATGGAATCCCTTTATAGGAATCAAGTTTTTGGTATCCTCCTTACTTTCTTCAAAACTTAAATTTTTTTCGATCTTTCTGATCATTCAATTTTGTCTTCGGTTGGCACATAGTTGCTGGTAGTAACATCAGATTTTTCTTCAGTTTCATCTGGAAATCTGAGGAGCAAATTATCTTCAAGTGTTTCGGTAGAATTTTCACCGGAGATTTCTTCGGGAAACGATACCTGCAAAATCAAAGATTGTATTTGGTAGACTTCTATAATTTTCCGGCACAGTCACACGTATACAATAAATGACTTTTAATCATACTCGATTCATGATCCGCTAAAAGTAGTTGTTGGTGACAAGAATCATGAGGTATTTAGGTTGATCCTGTCGCTATCACATTTTTCTTCCGCTAACTCTCTTTCTAAAGGCAAACAGAAATAACAAAACATAAAAGAGTGAAATATTCATGGATTGGAAATGTACCAACCGGATAAATATTAAAGACGATGTAATGTCACTTATGATGCATTGGGGTAAAACTAAAATCGTTTAAATTGTAAAGCATTTGAGAACTAATCTGGTTGTTAAATTTACAAAGCCTGTCTTTCAGTTATTTGGTTGCCAAGTTACCATAGCCAAGTAGAAAATAATATCATTTTTAAACTAAAAAACACGCACTTTGACTGCAAGGACCAAACTTTACACCTTACCCCCGTATTCGCATTAGAAGCGTAAAGTCCAAAATACTAACAAACTTAATAACTTCATTAATCGTAATTTCAAGTCTGGGTTCACATCATTCACTATTGTCCAAACGTACGTTGCATCACTGAATAATGGTTTTGGCTATCACGAAAATTATCAGAAACTTCCATTTGTGGTTGCCATTTATTATTTACTTGAAGACTGATTTTTAATTTTACTGCCAAGAAAAGTTATTTAATTTCGTAAAATACACAGAAAGCGAGTAAATGAAACAAGAATTATATGTCCCGTTGGACACACAATTAAGAAAGCTTTACAACCTATGTCTAAATTTAACAAAAATTAGTAATTTCTCAATTTTTATGTCTCCCTGTACGATTAAACGTCAACTGCAGGAGCAGTAAAGATTGTAGTTCTCGTACTTGGCGAAATGAAACAATCAGTCGCTGATACACACATAGGCAGGATTTGAAAATAGTGGGTGGAAGAGCTACGTGACGCACATCGAAATCAGTTTTTGTATTTGCTCCAGCATAAATAACTTCGATAATGTTGCTAGTCAAGTAAGGCCATCATCAAACACGCTGCATGGTAAATTTATCTTCGTATAATAATAGAATTACAACTACTGTTCGAATACGTCTAATCGTATGCTTCTCCAAAAACCGGAAAAACACTTCAATAATCTTTGTAAACCATTGGAGCTAAATGTACATTAGAGGCAGGCCCGTAACTACCGCCGGGGCAGCCGGGGCACTGCCCCGGGGCCCCCAAGCCCGAGGGGCACCAAACTGATGGTTAAAAAATTATTTTATTTTAATATCCAATTTAACTTCCTATAAAATACACAACACCTAGCTAAATGTTAACAATAAAAAATTCATCAAAGTGCTAGAATAAATGTTTTTGCGTTTCCGTTCATATACTCCATACTCTTCGCACGCAAAAGCTGCTCTAGACCAGACAGCAGAATGTCGTGTCGAATGTGTCATGTCGCACCAGGTGCCTGCCCAGTGTCAGTGTTGAGTCAAGTATATGCTGGGACGTGCAGGGAGCTAGTGCTATAATTTGGAGAATGAAAGAAGCTTTTGGCGAAAAGTTCTTGAAATAATCCTAAATGTGACCTTAACACTTGCAACATGTAATCTCGCATTTCGTGGGTCTAGTGAAAATTTAGACTGTAGCAACAAAGGAAACTTTCTCTCGATAGTTCAGCTCTTGTCAAAATATGACCCAGTACTGCAAAGAATTGATTCAAGGTAAGCAAGGGACTGTGAAATACCTCAGTCCATAATTCAGAATGAACTTATAAACCTATTAGCATTAGAAATAAAAAATGAAATTAACGTTGAGCTTCAAGACTGCTTGTTTTTTTCATTGATTTTAGATACTACTCAGGACATTGCTAAAGTTGATCAGTTAATTGAATTTTACAGGTTTGTCAAAATATTTAATGATGAAGAAGCTATTGATATCAAAATATGTGAAACTTTTGTATCCTTTAGAGAGGTAAAAGTTCAGTCTGCCCAAGATCTTGCAGAAGAAATACTACATTGGAAGAGAAAAACTTGGATTTTACCAAATGTCGTGGACAATGCTACGACTGGGCTGCAGTCATGAGTGGGGCATACAGTGGAGTGCAGCAGCGTATTAAAGAAAAAGTTCCACATGCATACTTTGTGCACTGCGCTGCATATAACCTTAATTTTCTATAAAAGGATGCTGTGGAAGGAAACCGAGTGGTCTGTCAGTTTTTATAAACCAGATGTTTGTATTGGATGGGGAATAAACAAAGAATTTCTCCAGAACAGACTAAGGAAAGGGGAAAAAAAACCACTTTGATGAGTTGAGAAGACGAGCGATTAATAGACCCAAAATCTTGTTTCCGAGTCACTGTGTTCTATTCCAGTGGTTCTCAATTTTTTTTGGCCACGGAACCCTAATTGATCATACTTTTTTTTGATGGACCTCCATTTTTATAAGCGTAAGCTAAATACTAGTTTCGCACCGGCAAGGCATCACAAATGGAAGCAGAACCATGATAGCCTTCTCAGGGCGCGGTTATGACTCTTTTCAACGAATATTTTATTTAATTATCGGAAGGAACACGGAACCCTTGCGACCCTTCTACTGAACCCCAGGGTTCCACGGACCACCATTTAGGTACCATTGTTCTATTCAATGGTAGACACACTCTGTACTCAACTTAATCGACGTTTTGAAGGGATGAAAGCTGTTCTTGACATTTATGAAGTGATTCAACCTGATTTTTTAGCCAATGCATGTGAAAGTGATATCCACAAACAAGCAATTGATTTCGTTAATAAGTTTCCAAATGATTTGAGTCCAGCCTTTCATTCACAATTATACTCACTGAGAAATTCGTTTCAAAACAAACTGGAAAAATTTGCTAATTATATAATAGCCGACCACAGTTCGCTTTCATTAAGCTACCGAGGTGTTTGCACAGCGTGCATCATGTATTCTACTGTTCTTGTGACAGTATCAAAGGCTGAACGGTCCTTTTCTAAACTTAAATTGATCAACAATTACTTGAGAAGTACAATGGCTCAAGAAAGACTCGGCAGCTTAGCTTTGCTTTTAAATGAGAATGATCGAGCTCAACAAATCTACTTTGACAAAATAAATGATGAATACGCTTCTTTGAAAGTTACGAAACAAATGTTTAAAATATAATCAAATGTAGCTAATCTTTAATCTTTTAAATCTACACTACTTTCCATGCATCAGTTACTGATTCCTTGTCTTTTAAGCAAAGTATGCATTTTGACTAACTTAATTTACATCTATTATAACTATACCTTTAATCTTTCTTAAACTTATATTTAGAAAAGTCGTGTTTTAAATCATAAATTAAAAATTTTCCGCTGGTTTAATCGTATTAAAAGTTAATGTTTAAATTTTTTATGTTAACAACACTGTAGCAAATATTTTACCATGTATTTTTAATGTGAGATTTTATAAATTTTTAATAAACATACACTCTTTTTTAAAATTGTACTTTTGTATTCTTTTTACAACCATAAGCACTGAATATTTAATTTCCAAAACTTGTATCATAAAAATAATCCATTTAATAATTTTTAATTGTATATCTAGATAAATACTTGAACATTTTGCCTATGTAGCCAGTTTTATGTAATCGTAGATTTTCCCGGCGAATCTGATGCTTGAAGATTTCTCAGACATGCGGCTGGATCAATTGATCGTAGCCAGTTTTGTTACCATTGCGTGGATCAATAGATCAAAACAAATTTTTGTCTAATTGGAATAAACCCCCATGCATATAAAAAGAAAGAAATATTGAAGGGCCTCACTATGAAGATTTGCCCCGGGGCCGCCAAGTTTATAGTTACGGCCCTGATTAGAGGTGGAGAGATACTCATAGACACTCTGTGTTTGAAACATACTTTTGCTGTGAAGAGGAAACCGTGATCTGGTATACATAGATACGAGGCTAGATGACAACAAATTATCAAGTTCTGTAGGTACAAGGTGTCCAGGAATGAGAAGATAACCCTGCAACCGTAGATAGATCACATCATTTCCTGCTATATGACAAAATTTTATTTTAGTAAAAGTCTCACCGTTTTCGAGATATTGATTTTTTAAATATTTTTTCGAAACATGTGACTTTGTTCAGTTTATTCCGAGGGATTTCTACAAATTAAGGCTTTTTGAAGTCTGTTTTTTTTTTAATTTACTCAAAGAGTCATTAAAAACAGTGATCTTTTTTTCTTAAAACGTTAAAAAAACTTATAAAACAATCTTAAATGGTATAATTAATTTATAATTCTTTTAAAATTATTGTTTTATGGTTGTTCAATCTGCTAAAGAGACCATTGCGAATTTTAAACATGTAGTAAAAAAAAATGATGATAATGATTTTTTTAAACAAAAAAAAAAGATTTTTAAGGTTATTTTAAAAAGTTTTTTAAACTTTTTTAAAAATTGTTTTAGATGACTCAAACATCCTTGAGTAAAATTTTTGAAAAAGGGTTCAAAGTCGCTTAATTTATAGAAATGGCATGGTTTGAAGTGAACAAAGTCACATGTTCCGAAAAAAATCAATATCTTCAAAATGGTGAGACTTTTACTAAAACAAAATTTTGTCATATAGTAGGACATGATGTGACCTATCTGCGGTTGCAGGATTATCCTTTCATTCCTGGACACCTATACATTTAGAAACAGAAGATCAAAAATTATTTGCTTACCTCTTCTGATGCTTGTATGTAGGAAAATTGTTCTCTCCATTTCGTTAAATCCAGTCTGGGTAGAAGCCTTGTATTACAAGACACTCGAGGATTTCTAAAAGTTTGAAGGACAGATTAGTAAGAATATGTACAGAACGTAAATTTGTCTGTGATAATCAACCACACGAAATTATAAAATAATACAAGTCAATACAAGTAATGCTCTAGGGTGACTAGCCGAGTTATAGAAGTGTTATAATAATCACACAATATTTCGGCACTCTGAATCGTTGGCGCCATCTACCGGTAGCAGCACACGAAATTACTGTCAACTCCACTGGAGTTGACGGGACTAGAGTAGGGGTGCCTGTCATTCTGTTGATGACATCTTCCCCTGCTTTTACAAATTGGTTATAATTATCATTACATGTTTAGGCATTGGCTTTGCTTTCGTGCAATTGATTAACACATTGTCAGAGTTATATGTTTGCAAAATTATCTTATGGTTATTAGTACTTTAAATTCTTATATACTAGGTCCACAGTTGTGGAACAGATTGTAGTCAAGGATCATGGGTTTCCACTCTTTGACTCACTGCACTAGATAGTTTCACACGGATTTCTGTGACAGGCGGAAAGGGTGGGTGCACTTCTTTTCTTTGACTCACTGCACTAGATAGTTTCACACGGATTTCTGCCACTGGGGGGGGGGGTGCACTTCTTCGTCGCTGTGTTGAGCACTAACCTGGATCGAAGATCGATTTTGGTCTCTTGTGCCTCAGCCCCTCGGTGTCGTACTCGCCCAACTCGTTGATCAGGTGGTTCCTGCATGACGCTGCTTTGGTGAAGAATTTCTCCGCCGTGGCTGCCATCCTCGCAGGGAGTGTAGGTACCTGCGCCAGCTGGTGCAGGTCCGCCGTTGGAAATCTCAGTGGGAGATGCAGTGCTCTCTTCAGAGCTCTGTTCTGGAGCACCTGCAGCTTCCGCATGTGGGTCTTGGCGGCGTAGGCCCACACTGGGCTGGCGTACTCGATTACTGGGCGAACGAGCGCCTGGTAGACTCGGACACCGCAGCGTGGAGGCAACGATGAATTGTGGTTGAGAATTGGGTACAGGACCCCCAACCTTTGGTTGACCCTGCTCCTGACGTCCTCGATGTGATGCCGCCACGTCAGTCGCTGGTCCAGGGTAACGCCAAGGTAGCGTACGGCATTCTTTTGGGGGATCTGCTCCCCAAACAGTTGTAGGCCCAGCCGTGGCGGTAAGCCTCTTCTGCAGAAGACCACCGCTTGGGATTTGGTGGTGTTAATCTTCACCCGCCACAGAGTCGCCCACTCCTCTAGCTCGTCCAGCGCTGCCTGTAGGCGTTGCCAGATGACCTGTATGCTCCATGATGATGTGAAATATGCAGTGTCGTCCGCGTAGAAGGCTGACATGATGTATATCGGTCTGGGGATATCCGATGTGAAAATGATAAATAGCACCGGCCCCAGTACCGATCCCTGTGGCACCCCTGCTCGGATTTTCCTCAACGTGGACAAATAGCGTTCGACCTTGACCCTAAATTTCCTGTTAGACAGGTAACTTCTTATGAGCAGCACGAAGGGTTTTGGTATGCCGGCTGTTTTCAGTTTGTGTAGCAAACCTACATGCCACACGGTATCAAAGGCTTTAGCCACGTCGAGTAGTACCAAGCCACAGTACTGGCGTCTGTTAAAGGCGTCGGTCGCTTCTTCCACCACTCGCATCAGCTGGTGCGTTGTTGAGTGTTCTGGGCGGAAGCCGAACTGCTCTGCGGGGATTAGTTGCAGCCTATCTACATGGACCATCAGTCGCCTCAGGAGTAGCCGCTCGAATACCTTGGAGACAGCTGGCAGCAGCGACATGGGCCTGTAGTGTTGTGGGAAGGTGTGGTCCTTCCCAGCCTTGGGTATCGCCACAACTTCTGCCTCCTTCCAGCCGTCTGGGTACTTCTTCCGCCGGAGAATTTTGTTGAATAGGTGTGCTAGGCTCTGGACTGCTGCTGGAGGCAGGTGCTGCAGAATGAGGTTGCTGATTTCGTCATTTCCCGGAGCTTTGTTGGGCTGCGACCTCCTCACCACCTCTATTATCTCCCTGGCGTCAACCTCGCCTATCTGCTCGTCGTCCTCTTCGTCGCTGGCCAGATATTGGCGCAGTTCGCGGTTGACTCTCCTGATGTGTTCATCGTCGTATGGCTCGGCCACAGGACGGAAGTTTTCCTCGAAAACGTCAGCAAGGACATTTGCTTTCTCCTCAGAGGTGTAGACCAATCCTTGCGGTCCGTGGAGAACAGTAGTACGCCTTCTCGCCCTTATAAATCTCCTCGTCTGCTGCCACGCGGTACCGTCCTCCGTCCGAAGCTGAGCCACCCGGCTGTCCCACTGGTCGTTCCTGTACCTTTCCAGTTGGGCCTTGACCTCGCGTTGCAAGCGATTTAGCAGCGCCTTGTACACTCGGTCCCGCGTCTGCTGCCAGCTCTTCCTTGCCCTATTCTTGTCCCTGATGAGGTCGAGTAGCTCTTGGGGAAGCTGGTTTCCCGGTTTTTTCTTCCTCATTGGGGCTGATTTCTCTGCTGCCCTCAGGGTGGCTTCCGTCCAGCTTTGCAAATGTTGGTCGATGTTTCCATTTTCTTTACCACGCTGCAGTTTTTGCTCCATCACCGGTTGGAGTTCCTCCTGGAATTGGGTCCAGTTTGTTCTCCAGTAGTTCCGGCCGCTCGTCTCTTCGCTTTCCTCTCCCATATCCCAGTCCGCTAACACCGGGTTGTGGTCTGAGGATAGCTGCGGGACTGACAGCAGCAGTGGCCTTGCGGGTATGCCGCGAGTGATGTACACGTCTAGAACGTCGGCTCTGTATCGTTCTTGCGTGGGGAAGTACGTAGGCTTCTCCGGCGCCCAGACCGCCAACCCTCTCCGCTGTGCCTCCCTCTGCAGCACATTGCCACTTGCGTTGGTTACCCGGCTATACCATTCGCGGTTCTTCGCATTTAGATCACCTCCAATGATGAAGTTTCCGGGTATGTTGCTAAGGGCGGCCAAGTCGGCGGTGGAGATCGTTGCCCCCGGCGGGTGATAGGCCGCAATCATGGTGATTGGGCCCGTCGTTGTGTAGATCACCACCGCTGCGGCTTCGATCGTAGTCATGATGGGAAGCGAGGTAGCATGGTGTTTCAGCGACCTCTTCACATACACGGCAACTCCTCCTCCTGCGGTTGGTGTATCTCTGCGGTACGATAAATAGTTGGGAACCGTGACGCGTACTCCTGGCTTGAGGTGCGTTTCACAGACCAGGCAGACGTCCACCCTTTCATCCCGCATAAAGTTCTGGAATTCGTTGTCTTGCTTCTTTAGTCCATTAGCGTTCCAAGCGCAGGTTCTGACTCCTTCCAGTGGTCTAATGGCCATCTTCGGACTGTTGACCTGCGGTGGATTGAGTAGCACTGTTCTGTCTCGCTGTCGTGTTGTTCTGTATCGCTGCCATGACGACTGTCTGCAAGGTGTTTGCAATGTCGCTCAACCCCTGCACAGTTCAGTCAGCTGTTTCATGACTGCCCTTAGTCCTGTGTCAGGTGCAGCTGCTGGGTCCATTGCTGGCTTCTTGTGGTTCTGCTTTGCTGTTCCTTCATCGGTAGCCACAGTCGTGATTCCTACTGGTTGGCTGCTCGTCGTTGCTAGAGGCCGTTGGTCGGAGAGTTGTGTAGGTGCTTCCCGCCTATTTTTGCTGTCACCAGGCTTCCTAGATGCTCGCCGCTTTGCATCCTGATACCCGAGGCAGCCTTTGTAGGAGGCTACGTGTGGGCCTTGACAGTTCGCGCAGGTTGGCTGCCCTTCTCCTTTCTTGAGTGCGCAGTCCTTGGCGCTATGGCTGCCACCGCACCTGACACATGCCACTGGCAGTCGACAATGTCGGCTAACATGGCCGTACTTCTGACAGCGGTAGCACTGGAGAGGACCTCTGTCTGTCCTCTTCTTTTCGAGGCTTACAGGTATTTTTAATAGGCTATCCAGCTCCATTATTGGCCTGTTTTCCAGTGTGTCCTTTAGGGTGACCATGAACAGAGGAATCGGTCGCTCCTGTAGATTTCTGGCTGGGTCAGGCTGGGACTCTCAATTGCTCCACAGATTCAATTTTAAATCCGGCATTTGTGAGCCCTGCCTGGACTTCTTCAGTCGGCAGCCACAGTGGGAGTCCTCGAATGACTAGCTTGGTTGTCTTGTCTTTGGCCAGTGGGAAGGAGTAGTATGGAATATTCTCCTCCTGCAGATATGCTGTAGCACAATTGTAGTCGTCGACGGTTCTTAGTCGGATCTGCAGCCCGTCCGCCGAGGGCTTGAAGTCGAACGCTTGCTGGCAGTGGGCCTCGAGCTCTTGCCCAAAGAACGCAATGTTCCCTTTTACTTGCGCGATGATGGGCGGGATGCGTCGACTGTATCCCTTTGGAGCTTCCACAGGTGTTGGTACTTGTTGGCTCTCGTGCTGCCCAGCGTCCAGTACTTCAAAAGAGTTGGCTGTATCCGGGCCTGTCGATCGGATCAGTTGCTTAGGACGAGAGGTCTTCCGTGGTATCCACCAACCTTCCTCCGCACCGCCTTCTAGAGTGTTGTCTTTAGGAGCGGCTTTGGTCTTGCTTGAGGTGGAGGCTATTGGCTCGCTTTTGCTACTGCATGGCGCTTTAGCTCGTATGGCTGTCTGTTGGGGACTTGAGCAATTGGCTAGTGGGAGGGGAACTACTGTCCTACCGGCAGCTGGTTGCTGTGCCCCGTTGCTGACCGCTCTGGTCTGCGACCGGCGGTCGACTGCGCGCTTGGGGCCGCTAGCAGGGCGAGGTGCCCTTCCAGCGCCTCGCGCCGTCTTTCCTGTGCCCCTTCGCCTGGTGCTGGTTGGGAGCCGGGAGACTGCGGGCGAGCAGCGACTGACAGCTCGCTGCCGGGTGCAGCCACTGCGTGGCCTCCCCCTCCACTCCCCACCTCACCCCCACTCCTTCCGGTGAAGTGAGGTCAGGAACATGCGAAGCTGCTGAGCTAGACCAGATTCCCGCTGCTAACCTCTGATTGGTCGGCTGTGGAACCAGTCGTAGCAGGGGTCAAATCTCGTTGCGGCTTGAATCGATGCCAAGGTGGAGTTACGGCTAGATTTGATGTCCTTTTTTCACATGACATATAGCGGATGGGCTTAAAATCACCGCTCCTTCGAAGAAGATATCCGAAAACAAAGCCTTCACGATAAATTGTTTGTCCAAAACTGATGGGTCAACACGAATCCGTTGCGGGCCTCATATTGAGCCATGCTGCTACGTGATTGGTCAGATTTGTAACCAATGGTAGCCGGGGTCCTGCCTCGTAATAGCTCATCGTTCGGTAGAAGGAAAAGTCAGAAGGCAAAAACTTACCCATAAGCTGATCATTAATGCCTGAGCAACAAATTGCTCGCTTATGTTACTACCGAACTTTCCGTTGATCTGGACGCGCCGTGTAATGCGTCTCGGTCGCGCTGTCGACGTATAGTATTGATGATTGGCGTCCAGGCTTCACTCAGCTGGTACCCGCTGTCGCGGTTGACGAGGTTAGACGCGAGACGAATTTCTACTGCTTCTGTAAGGATGCTATTCCAGAAGCTACCAGTATGCGCCAGTACTCTGGTATTTTCGAAATCAAAACCATGGCCATGTTCTAGACTGTGTTCCGCCACCGCAGACTTTTCTTTCTGCCCCAGACGAACGTGTCGTGCATGTTCTAGACAACGTTGGTGAACACACCGCACCGTCTGGCCAATGTAGCTCTTTCCACACTCGCAACTAATGCTATATACCCCAGGTGTCCGCAAAACGAGGTCATCCTTGGGGGAGCGCAAGATGTTCTTCACCTTCGGTGGTGGCAGGAAAATGGTCTTGATTCCACTTTTTGCTAGAATCCGTCCTATCTTGGACGTTGTGGCGCCAGAGTACGGCAAGAAGGCGAGACGATCAGGTGGCTCTTTCTTGGTGTTGTTGATACTACGTGTCTGCTCTCGGAATGCCTGTCTTATCTGATAATCAGTGTACCCGTTGCGTCGAAAGGTCTGACGCAGATGACTCAATTCATCGGGTAGACTGTCCGAATCGCATATCGCTCGCGCCCTATGTACAAGCGTGCTGAGTACCGTCTTGCGCTGTGCCGGATGGTGATGGCTACGCGCGTTCAGGTATAGGTCTGTGTGCGTAGATTTTCTGTACACAGAATGTCCTAGAGACCCGTCAGGTTTCCTTTCTATTAGAATGTCTAAGAAAGGCAGCCGGTCTTCTTCTTCCACCTCCATCGTAAACTTGATGTTTTCGTTTCTGCTGTTAAGATGATGGAGAAAGGCTTCAAGGTTGTCTCTGCCGTGTTGCCAGACCACAAAGGTATCATCGACGTATCGGAAGAAAGCGGTGGGCTTCATAGGAGCGCTTGCTAGTGCCTTGTCTTCAAAGTTCTCCATGAAGAAATCAGCAATAAATGGCGATAAAGGACTGCCCATGGCCACTCCATCAACCTGTTCGTAATACTCCCCGTCATACAAGAAATACGAGGATTGGAGTGTGTGCTGGAATAACTCCAATATGGCAGGCTCAAAATGCTGTTCCAGTAGACACAGAGTGTCAGTGAGAGGGACCCTAGTGAACAGTGACACCACATCGAAACTCACTAATAAATCATGTTGCTGCAGGTGGAGTTCTTTGATGACGTCTATAAATCTTGCAGAGTTGGTCACGTGATGAGGACCTTTACCCACTAATGGTGTCAGTAGCCCAGTTAGATATCGGGCAAGCAAATAAGTAGCTGATCTGATGGTACTTACTATTGGCCGCAATGGGGTACCCTCTTTATGGATCTTGGGGAGTCCATAGAGCCTTGGAGGAACAGCAGCCCGGGGTAGTAGTTGTTTAACTGTGTCTTCTGGCAGCCCTGAGTTCTTAAGAAGAGCTGTCGTTTTTCTCACCACGGCGTTGGTAGGATCCCGTGCAATCTTGCGATAGGATGTGTCTTTCAGGAGTTCTTCCACCTTTCGACGATAATCTTCCATAGTAAGCACTACAGAAGCGTTACCTTTGTCTGCCGGTAAGACAATAATGCCTGTGTTTTTCCGCAATTCCCGAAGTGATCTCCTCTCGGCAGCTGTGATGTTGGGCCGTGGCGACTTTGATTTGCATAAAATACGGCAGGTTTCACGCCTCATTTCTTCTGCAGCCTCCATAGGCAAATCACGGACGGCCTGTTCAACGCCGGTAAGAATATCTCTATACGGTATGGACTTCGGTACTGGAGCAAAATTTAGTCCTTTAGATAGCACCGATATGGTGTCAGAGTCCATTACCTCACCGCTCAGATTGATGACTGTACTCCTGTCTGGCTCTGAGAGTGGCTTGGAACATCGGGCGAGCCGAGAGAACTTGCCGCATTGACGTGCCGTAATTATATAATACAAGTCAAATTTAAATAAGATATGCATATAAATATCTCTGCTTTGTTTCAGGCCAGCTATAGACCACTTTCTACAGATTACTTCATTGCATTTTAACATCTTTCCAGTATTCACGCATTCGTTTACGGTGTTATTCCTTCCACGTCTTGTTTATTATTAGCTTCGGCTTTTACTGCGAACCCTTGTGGTTTTCAAGTTTCGTAATGAGGGACTCACGCTTTTATAAGTCTTACCATGTGATCTTGCAGATCTCTTTCTACCCCAGTGAACCAGACCCTCTTGAATCTTCTATCTAGAAAATAGAAAGAGATCCAGTTTGTCAATATAGTTGGGATATTCGTGTCACGTGACCGGAAAACTCAGTCCTTCGCTTCCCATTATTGTCTGTAATATTTTTCACGTGTGTGAATGATTCGCGATTGTGGCGTCTTATGCAGTCATCGTTTATTTTTGGTGGGCTAAAGATTTTTCTCAAGATCTTTCTTTCTTTAAGTTCTAACTTCTTAATCAGACCTTTCCTATTCATCGCAAGGAATTTTGCAACTTACAGAGCCTCCTCAGCTTACTATTTTTATGGACGATCAAAGTAATCGTATGTTTGTTGCTGTTACTATTTTGTCGAAATTTACCTTGACCTTTAACAAACCCTGCCACAGATTTTTGTTCCAAAATTTATCGAGTAACAGTGAAGTTTTGGATTTAAAGTGGTCTAGCCAGGTAAAATTACATAGAAGTCGGACATTTTTTTTTTTATTTTTTATATATATATATTATTAATCTGTAGTGAAGAGCTGTTAATAAAGAAATTACACTTTTTTCTTCGTGTTTACATTGAAAAGAATGTTTTCATCATCAGTTGATAATATTTTTGTTTTACCTTTCTTTCAAGATGCGTGATGGTGATTCAGTGCATCAGAAGGAAAAGAATCTTACGATGCGTTGTTTACTGATTCATTTAGCGTGTAACAGTGGTACTGTTACACCTATTTCCACTGCATATTCTCCAATTTTATCATTTTATCGTTTTTACCGCATTTTAGTGACTTTGTTTTTTGAACAGTGTATCTTAATTCCTAATAATATCCTGGTTTAATTCGGAAATGTTTCTACGCCAATAAAAGCATTGCTTCTAAATTTTGGTTCAGGTTTATCTAATTGACATTATCCTGTCGATATTTATAAAATTGTTCCATTAATTTGGTAATTTCCACTATTTCATCGGATGTTTATGATGGCTTTCATAAGCAGGTAGATACAACAACCTATAATTTTATATACTGTTTCCATTTTCAGCTTAGTTCCTCTGAATGGGATGCTAATAGCTGAAAGAGAGTAAGTCTGGCAAATGTCAAGTAATCATTTCGGCCATCCTGATCTGGGCTTTCCCAGATCGCTCCAGGCGAATGCCTGGATGGTTCCTAAAAATAGTCCATGGGCGCCATCCTGCCATATCCCGTATCCCTTCTTATGGACAAATGGTTACATATTACGATTGGTGCAAAGCACCTCTCCACCACCCACTTTTAGTGAATCGTGGAATAATAGGTATTAGTAGTGAATTTCCAGAGGCATCTTTACAATTAAATAAGTCTAAACGTGTAATATCGTGAATAATTACAAAATTCTATCAATTCCTACAGCAAAATTCCATTTCTATTTGATCAGTAGATTTATTTTACCGTTCTGTCCACTTTTATTTCACAACCTTGTTCCTAATTTTGGCAGTTCCTATCCCCAGCTAATCTCGTCATCTAAAACACATCACAACCCACATCTCATCTGCTTCATAAGTCACCCTCGCCTGTTCCTCTCCACTGAGGAATGATCCAATCGTGGATTTCTTAAAATTTCACCCACCATCCTGGATCGTCTTTTTGCGAGAATATTTTTCAAACCTTTCCCTCGCTGATCATTTGCGAAACATTTTACTTTCCTGTTTTATCTATCTACTTAATATTTAGAATTTTTGTATAATATCATATTTTTAATTCTTCCAGTTTTTCTTCTTTTAAGTCCAAGATTCAACTGCAAGAGATAGTAACTATGATGAACAGTAAATTTTAAATGGTTTTGCTCTGTTTTTGGCTACTGTGAAAAGCTATTTTTCCTGTATTCGAGAGAAAGGGTGTGTTGGTATCAATAAACACATGTTTCCTTTTTCTGTAGTGTTAAATATAGCAGTTTTGCTACAGGCCCAAGATAATTCCGAATCTCGCTAAAATATTGTGTCATATCTTGGCGATGAAATCCGGTTACAGAAAGGTCTATGTGATAACGACCACGTTATGCAATCAAAACATGGACCTTTGTCACGGCAGGGTCAATTGATAATTCCTTTCTCCGTGCACTTTTACATAAAACTATAGCTGTCGACTAACATTTTGATGTTGAGGTTAAGATCTTGGGCTTCCTGATCGCTTCCAAGGTGTCTGCTTGTTGTATCCGTGACACGTCTTTTCGAACAGAATAATATTCTAATGCAGTCATAATCACGCCTATCTGCCGTACATCAGTCTAGTATTATTTTGTCATTTGCGTTCAGTACTTTCCTCGTTCATAAATTAAGAGATTTTTAAACATTAAAACAATAATTCTCGTTATAGTAATGTTCTAGGAGTTTCATTTTATAATTTACAACGAAGTTATTCATTTATAAATCTGAGAGTTCAATCCCTACCGAATGCATATTCAATACTACATTTGACTTTTAAAAAAAAAAAAAAATAATGAGTATACGAATTAACAGTTTACATATTTGAAACAGGTATATTTCAACTATAACTTACAACAATACAGAACAAGAATATAAGTTACATAGTTGCTGTCATAAATGACGGCCTGATTATCTAATAGTTTAAATTAATCTATAAAAGTCTGGCGGACTGAGACAAAGAAAAACTTATAGCTTGAAAACAAATGGACGAAATCTTGATGTTGCTATAATATACTGTGTACGGGTCTGGCGCTCCTGTGATGACGAGCTGAAGACTTGTGAGAGCATCAGGTTTCCCACATAATAAGCTCCTTGCGTGCTTCAACGACCACTGTTGCGTGTTGTCAAGGACATCGGGCAGCTTGTTCGGAGGAAAAGGAAAGATGGAACAAATCTCTATACACACAAACACACACACACAAACATTCACAAAAAAAATCCATCCTTTAGGTGAGTATCGTGTCAAGGAAGTAAAAACATAATGTGTGTGGCATTATTGGCCGAAAAAGTAGTTCGGGCGCCGAATAAAAGTTTCGATTTGCCGAGTATGCGCCTCTGTCGTGACTGTCCTAACTAATCCTGTAATCTTACAAAGTACAGTTTTACTCGGAATCCGAACGTTGAACACAGCGAAGCTTTGCCTGAGGTGAAGGCCAGTATTAAGACCCGTAAAAATTCTAGCAGAGACCGGGATTCGAATCGATGTCCTTCTGATCTCTAGTCGCTTGTCAAGGAGGCGAAAGGGTGGTGAGGCAATCCACTATAATCATAGTAGTAGCGTAAACCGCAACCAGTTCACATTAGGTTTGAACATCATATAGGGCACCACGTTGCTCGAAGTCATTTCTTTAGGACGCGAATCGCTTAATTTAAAACCTTCATTGTGGTTCGCGGGGAGGGGGAGAGGAGAGGGAAGAAGGAACTCGAGGGCTATAGGATTAACAGTAATCCAACTTTGATTCAAGAAAATAAAAAAGGGAAAGCAGTTTGGATAGATCGGCTTTCATTGTGGATTCAAGGAATTTTACCTTGGATATTCTGGTCCTGCTGTGGGCAGCGATACAAAACGCATTTTTTTTTTTTTTAAATATTGCTATGTCTTACGATACTACCCGAGTTGTTACCAGCAGAAATTTTTATAGATCCTCGTTTTACCTAAAGGGCATTGTTTGCGTTTTAATAAATCCGTTAGTTTTCTAGGTCTTTTACTCTGTGGGAACTGGAATCGGCCCTAAGCTTCGCGAACATCACGGAGCTGATACTGTATCAGATACTTTCGCGACTCGTATAAAGAATTCTAAATCTCATATTGAAGCTAAGAATTTTCTTACAAACATTAGAAAACATTAGAAAGAATGGTAAACCGACGCGTTGACTCCCAGGAACTACTGATTCTCTTTCAGTGTGGTTTTAGATAATTCCGTTCTACCTTCGATTATCCGATCCTTCTGGAGGTGGCGATTGGCGATACAGTACGAATTTGTCTCCAACCAAAATAGTGGGTGTGTTTTTTGATACCGATAAGCCTTACAATACTACTTGATGTCGTGGAAGTTTGAAGCAGCTGCTGTATACGACTGGGGTTTTAGGAGAACTCTGTCTCTATAAGACTGGAGGTTTTCTCGTCAGAGGAGCGCAGCTTCTGCCAACGCAGTAGGCGGTAGCTGTGTAAGGGAAGGGGTACCTATCACCCTTATTGGTGACATCTGCCCCTATATTGCATTTTGGGCATGTTGACATTTCGGTTGATAGCTTGTCATTGTCTGCTGCTCAGCAGTTTTTCAGTGCAATTTGGATTTTTTAATTGTTATTATTTTATTTATTTTATATTTATATATATTTTTGTTTTTACATGTATTTACGTTAGCATTCTTTCGGCCTCGAGTGTCGGTAGTTTTCTGCGTCGTAGTCACCGATCGTGTTGACCGGCTCATTCCCTTCCGGTATGCTGCTGCCCTGAATCTTTCTCGTAGTCGAGGTTTGTTGGCTAGCAGATCTAACTAGGACAGGAGCAGGGCCATTGCTTGCTGGCAGGTACCTTTCATTGATGGCGCACAAGTCTCATTTTCTAGATTACTAGGTCTCAGCCCTTACTTAACCGGGATCCAGTATCTCTTAACGAGGTCATCCGAGATACGGGTTTCGGAGAAAATACTGCCCCAACAACATTTCGTACGCGCCTTGAAATTAAAGCCATGCCCCGTGTTGATGTTGTGTTCAGCAACCGCTGACATGTCAATCTCGCCCAGGCGGACGTTGCGCGCATGTTCGGCGCACCTTTGGTTAATACATCGTGTTGTCTGTTCGATGTAAGCCTTCCAGCACTCGCAAGGAATGCGATATACGCGAGGTGTTCGTAAGGCTATATCATCCTTGGGTGACCGCAGTATATTCTCAATTTTGGCCGGTGGTCGGAAAATGGTTTTAATGCCACATTTACGTAAAATTCTGCTAATCTTAGCAGTAGTCGCTCCCACATAAGGAAGGAAGGCGAAGCGGCTCCGGAATTCCTGCTGGTGTATTTTCCTCCTTCCTCCTCGTCTACAAACCGTGTTTATTAACGCCTCATTAAAACCGTTCTTTCGGAAAGTTTCCCATAAATGACACATTTCCGCCCGCAAACTATCCTTATTCGCGCTCTGTGCACCAAGGTTTTCTGTACTGATCTGTATCGGATCGGGTGTTGGTGGCTGCGCGCGTTGAGATAGAGGTCGGTATGTGTCGGTTTTCTTTACGCAGAATGACTGAAGGTGCCATCCGCCTTTTTTTCAATCAAAATATCAATAAAATGGAAGTCTACCATTCCTCTTCGCCTCCCTTACAAATTTAATATTTTCGTTAATCCCATTGAGATGTAAAAATTCTTGTAGACTGTTGATCCCATGAGGCCATACTACAAACGTATCGTCGACATAACGAAAGAAACAGGCAGGCAGTTTTGGGGCACTTGCTAGAGCATTTTATTCGAAATGTTCCATTTAAAAATTGGCTATTGTTGGAAACAACGGTGAGCCCATAGCAACCCCATCAACCTGATCATAATACTCCTCGTCGAACTGAAAGTAGCCGGCCTCGGTAGCGTAGGGGCTAGAGTGCTGGCTCCACGTGCCGAAGGCCGCCGGTTCGAATCCGGCCGCGGGCATGGATGTTAAGTGTTGTGTGTCTGTGCGAATGTCCTGTCCGTCCTGTGGCGTCCATACACTGAAAGCAATTAAATTACCTTGAGCTGGCTGTATGGCCTCCGTTGCCAAATGCCAAAAAAAAAAAAAAAAAAAAAAAAAAAAAAAACTGAAAGTAGGTAGACTGGAGCACATGACGGAACAGTTCCACTTCCTTGGAAGAAAAGCGTTTCGCTAGCAACGCCAATGTGTCCACTAGACTAGTGGCACCATCGCAAAAAGTCACACGACATCAAAGCTGACCATGATGTTATCTGTCCCCAATCGAAGTCCTTTCAACACGCTGATGAACTCAGCAGAGTTTCTCACATGGTGATACATTTTCCCGCGAGTGGCGACAGTCTACTTGTCAGATATTTTGCTAGTTGGTAAGTTTCAGAGCCTATAGCAATCTGGATCGGTTGTAAAGGAATGCCATCCTTATATATCTTTGGCAGCCCATACAACCTAGCTGGAACCGGAGCTCGAGGCCGGAGGCGCTTCCTTATTTCGGCTTCTATTCCAGATTCTTTCAACAGCTTTATACTTTTCCTCGTCAGTACAGGGGTCGAATCCTTAGAAAGTCTCCCATAGGCGTCATCATTTAACATCTGCAACAGCTTCTGCATCCGAGTTGAGGAAGACGGTCGAATTTCCTTTATCTGTTGGGAGGATAATGATGTCCATATCCTCTCGGAGCGTTCGAAGAGCCTTGGGTTTAGATGTTGAAATATTTACCTTCGGGGGTTTAGCTCTGCATTATATCCTACAAGCTTCCCTGCTAAATCCTCAGCAGTGTCGGATGGAAGACCCCTGATGGCCTGCTCAACACCGCTAATGATTTCTCTTGTGGAAATCCCTTTCGTAACTGGTGCGAAGTTGAGTCATTTGAGTAACATGGATTTCGCTGCGTCGTCAAGTTGCTTTTCAGAGAGATTCACTACAGTTCTGAGTTCAGGCGAAGAGTTACAACGTTGGCTCCTAGCGGTTTTTCGTATTTAGTGCATTGGCGCGCCTTCGCTCGTCATACTCGAAACCTGTCTCTGTTTTTCAATCGTTCTCAATCGTAATAGCGCTTCGTTACCGAGTCGGTTGTGAAATATCGAACCTTCCTAAATGGTCCGTTTGAAATGTGATTCTTATTGCTGTCGTTATTGACAGAATTTTCTCCGCGGTAAGGATATCTATCAAATATTCTCTATTTGTAAATGAATTTGCTATTTTTACTCGTCATCTAGCCTACGAGAAGATGACAGATAATAACGATTTACACTCAGCAGACTCGATGAATGGCCGTTAAGCATTTTTCTTCGATTTTCCGTGGAGAAAACTCGTTGTGTAGTGTTTAATAGCAGCGGATTTTTTGCTCGAACTCTTACTCATCCATTTTAAGTTTTAAGTAATCATTTCATATTCTGGTCCTCATTTCTTATAAGAAACCAAGCTGGCTAACACATCTAAGAAATATTAAAGCTAGAACCATAAATACACTAAATGTTGTAAAATGTCCGTGTGGAATGTCGTGGGGTGCAGACCGCTCCTGCCTACTTCAATTTTATACAAACTTGGTAGAATCACCGTTATAATATGGCTGCATTCATGGTTCGGCGCGGTATAATTAACTGCCAATGCTGGACAGTATTCGGCTTACCACTGGGCCAATTTCCATCCTATGTGTTGAATATGGAGAGCCGCGGCTTGTCATCTGGAGGCATCTCTTCATGTTACCTATTATTATCCATATTGATTCGACTTCGATACCTGGCATTCCCTGTTACAATCCAATGATGAACTCATCATTAGATCGTATCTACACTAACCATCATATATTTATCAAATTTTCCAGCTAGCAGACAGAGACTATTTTAGATGAGTATATTCGTAGCCTGAGCTTGATTAATTCCTATTTAAAGAGACCTTGATTCATTATGGAGCAATCACAAATCAACAAGCTATATCTTTTATTTTATGAAATCTTAAATATCACGCTTATAACGTGGTATACTGTTGGTTCTAAGCAGGCTAACGGAGTGGTATGTTCCGCAGTGTTCTCTCGAGGCTTGATTTAAAATGCAGCATGTTTGCGGCGAAGTGTTACGCTATACTAATGTCGTTCTATCATATGAAAGTAAGTCGCAGTTCGATGTGCATCTTACGTTACGGAGAGTGGTGGGTGAACGGTTAACCTTCTGATCTCGCATTCTGGAAGACGTTGGTTCGAATCCCCGTCCGACCATCCAGATTCGGGTTTCCATGGTTTCTCCAAATCACTCAATGCGAATTCCTGGAGGGTTCTTTCAAAGTTCATGGCCGCATTCCTTCGAGTTCCTTGCCCCCAGTCCTTTCCCGCCTCTAATGTCCTCGACTTCTACGAGGCGTAAAGTCAAAGGAAAAAAAACGTTATGATACACTCAGATGCACTCTCACACTTGTAAACATGTGTCAAACACACTGACTCGTCCGGGACAAATAGGACACCCTCCATTCCTTCCAGCCCGGTAGAAAACAGTTTTTACTCTGCTGTGTGCCTGGCTATGTGGAACCAGGGGAACAAGGAAGCAGATTAAACTGCCAAGTTAGCTTACAAATAGGTCAGGATAAACCAAAGTCTGATCTTGCTTGGTGATGACAGACGCTTGACAGACAGTGGCTGGAAGTTGAGCATAATAATCTCCGGCTGGTAAACGACCCTGCAGCCATCCTCCAGAGACACGGGAGGAATTAGGTTCTCCTTACTCGCCTTTGCATAAGCTTTGTAACATCGGTTCGTGATGTAGTGGAGACATATAGGATTGCAAATTACAGACCTATTAGTTTAATCTCAGTACTAATTAAGTCGGTGGATACCTTGATTTATAATCACATGAGAAATGTCTGTGAGAAATGAGCATGGTTTTCAATTCAACAACACGGATTTTAGAAAGGATATTCGTGTGAACCTCAGTTATTGAGTAACATGAAAGATATTTCAGATATAATGGATAAGGAAAGGCTACTTGATAGTGTAGCACTGGATCAGCCTAATGCTTTTAACAGATTGAGCCATTGAATGACGGTAATTAAGATAAAAACCATTGTGCGGATAAGAAGTGCCTTGCTGGATGCAGGAGTTGTTAAAAATGTAGAAAGCAAAGAATTAAGGCAGGAAACGTCGTATCAACAGATGTCTAAGTGATAACAGGAGTGTAGTGCATCTGTTCCATAACTGTTCATTATTATAATGAATGATTATGTTGATGGTTTATAGTCAGAATTCACTTTGTTGTAGATGACATAATTTTATATAGTAAGATTAAAACGAGAGAATATGGTGTATAGGTCCAGGGAATTCTGGAAACGAACTTTAGTTAGGAAAAATACTCAAAAAGAGTCATTTTTTATGTACACAAACAGAAAAACTAAGATTTTGTGTAATGATCAGTTGGAGAGGGAATTGCTTGGCATCAAATACAGGAGCTGGAAGGAGTTGAAGGAAAGAAGGCAGCTTCATTTGTTTGTGGTAATTACAACGGAACACATCCAGTAACTAATATAATTTTTTTTAAAAAAAAAAAGTGTTTGGAGGTATTGGTAGACAGGAAGTGAGTGAAGAGTGTGCTGCGAATGGCAATGAGCCTGAATGGAGATTGGGAGATGTAGCCTGGATGAATATTGGCAGAAGAATTAGAAGTACCACTCGGAAAAGAAGAGATAACCATAACCAACCACGGACTAACACCTGACTCCAGCGTAATGTAGTGCGTTTTTATTTTTTTTATTATTATTATTAGTGCGTAAGTGAAAGAATTTAAGATAAAAATTCGTTAATTCGTGAAATGGGAAAGTTCACGAGTGGGGAAATAGTCACCTGGTCGCGTGCTATTGTTTGATCAGTTTTACGATATCTAGTTCATTTAAGGTACAAGAAGAGTTTATTTTAATCATCACAATAGTGTTTGTTATCGTTTGTGACAGAAAGGTAATAAATTTCTATTTTGTGTTTTAAATAACTGATATTGATATGAGACGCCAGTAGAAGCCGTATCATATTTCTCTACATTTTTACTACTTATTAACAGCATGTTGTGTTTTAAAAGCATATTCCAGGCTTTTTAACTTCATGTTTTCTCACGTATTTGCAACAATGTTTTGACATAAATTAATAAGAGCAAATGGTTTAACGAAACCTTGAGTCACTGTCAACATTCGGGATTATTTGAATGGTTGCGAACCGATTTGCTGGTAGCTTCTGCCAGGTTCGGTACTAAACAAACGACGGTAAAGTAAACATTTTCCTTGCCACTTTTTTACGTAACTAGAATGAATTCTTGTAATAGTTTGTTAACTGTGACTTGGATTACGATCGGGTAGGAATTCTGATGAGTAGCATAATCATTGTGTATCGAATAAAGTAAAGTTAGTGTACGTGCTTTTGTTTATGAAGAACTTCACGTTACTGAAGTAATTAAGCATCTGAGTAAATTAACGGTCAAAATGGTGACCAATTAATATTCTACACTCCTTAACCAATTTATTCAAGAAGTTTTACCGTGCCAACCCGACAGTAACGTTATACCTGGAAGACAGATATTTTAGATTTAATTCAGTAAAGAACTAGCTGAATGTCTTCTTTCCAGTCTCATTAATGTTTACGAATTCAGGGCCGGCGCTAGGATTCTCGGGCCCCGAGTAAGCGTTCTTAGCAGTGGCGTAACCGGTTGGGGCCCGTGGCAAATATATATATATATATTGCCTCTACCACTGCCCAGGCGGATACGTGGGTCGCGGGATCCCTATGGCGAGTCATCACCCCCCGCCCTACCCTCGGCCGGCGAATCTGGGGTACATTTGACCCACTTAACCCCCTCCCCCTAACGCCGGACATCTGCGAATTCATTAACATAGCAGACTAATATAACGACTCACTCGTAATCCTTTGTCTTACGTGTTAAGTTCTTTTATTCAACTGAGGCATATAAACAAAGTCAATCGATCATCAATCAACCGTATCAGTAAACATCTTTGCAAATAAATTTTGTATTTTTTATTTTTAGTATTTTTAATAGCCCTCAGCCTTAAAGCCATTCAGCCAACAACTGTACAGTAGTCTGATTCTTTCCACGTTTACATGTTGTTTTTCATTCGTATTATTTGTTACATAAAAAACTTAACTTAGTCCACAACCCGAAGGTTGGTTGGATCCTCCCGAAGGAGGCGTACTAAGCCATTGTGTCAGAGGTAGGACGGCCAGTTCCTTTCCTCTGGGACCTACAGTTTAACGTGGAATCCGAACCACGGAGCGTCCTGGCATAGCTCATATGATTAAACACAACTCTCAAAATTCCTGCGCCTGCCGGGATTCGTGCCCGGGGCAGGAGCAGCGAATCTTTTGAAGGCAAGCGCCTAGGCACTGAGCTACCAGAACGCTCTATTTGTTACATAAAGTATAGAAAATACGAGACGGACACAACATTTAATTAAAACCACCTATGCCCGAGGCCGGACTCGAACCAGCAACTAGAAACAAACGCGCAAACTTTTGAATCGCTTGCTGCCCTTATTTATAATGGTCGGGCTTGCATGTGATCCACCTAATGCCCGACTTATCGTCGCGCTTCCGAAATGGACATTTCTTATGCACTGTACTGTTGTTTCAACAAACTCATCACACTTAAAACAAGTTGGTGAGCTCCCACAAAGACCGTAATGAAGGAGTCGCCTCAGACAAGGAATCTTCCCGCTCTCTATTGTGAGGTTGCCTCTTCTGATATCATTTCTTTTCCTAATTGTATTTGAGAGCAGGTAGAAATTCTCTTCACTATGACTGGCAGCTCCAAAGAACAGGACAATAAATCAGATAATACTTTCTCTTTTTGTCGATCTTTTAGGTACGTGAAGCAGAAGCCAGAAAAAGACAAATCAGGCAGTGGCATAGCTGGGTCAGCAAAAAATTTATTTTGGGCCCTCAGGCCAGATGGGCGACCTTTTTTTTGCTTTGTGTTGCTGGTAGGGGCCCCTTGAGCTGAGGCTGGTGGCCCCTGAGCAGTGGTGGGGTCCCCTTAGCAGTGAGGGCCCTTAGTGAGGGGCTCCCTGTGTCTCAGGGGCCCCTTAGACGATCGTAGAGCCAAAAAAAAGATCACCAGTTTGCTGTGAAGACCCTGCCAGATGTGTGCTTGGGGCCCCCTGAGGTATGCTTCAGGGCCCCCTGAGCGCAGGGGTCCTGGAGCACTGCACCACCTAGCCCCATAGCAGCTACGCCCCTGAAATAAGGAGAGTGGAGAGTCTGACGGACGAACATCTTGCCATTCTTTTGCAGGAACTAGAATTTATCCACAGCTTCACCCGCGCGTACTTAAGGTGTGTGGAATAAATGAGTAATCGTTAATTTTTTTTATTTTAGATTATTAATTATTATCCCGAAGAAAGAAGGTAATGAAAAGGTTAAGTTTCTTTTGGCTACTTTCTTATTTCTGGTGTTTCTCCAAATATTTTAGGAAGTTTTCATTTTAGTTTTTCAGATATTTTAGCCCAATGTAATTTCGAATAGTCAAGAAATTAAATAATCAGGTATTTTCTCTTTCTTTCCTTCTGGCTTTATGACTCGCCGAGATCGAGATTATCAGAGTCCGGTAAGCACTGCTGGAAGGATCCTGACATTTTGAATGAACTATCCCAGCATTCGTGATTTGGGGGACCATGGGAAATCCAAATCTGGATTGCCGGATCCGTTTTGGAACCCGCATCCTCCTGAATGCGAGACCAGAGTGTTTCCTCTCACCCACGACGCTCGGTGAAGTGTTCATAAAGCTACGAGAAAAACAGGCATTTTTCCTTAAGAGCAAGTCTTCTTCTAATAGACAAGCAAGGCAATTGAAATTTCTTACGTCGTTTATACCTCATTGGTTTATGTAAAAATGGGTGAAGCGGAATGTACTATACATGTGTAATAATAAGTGACCAACATTTTTTTTTATTTTAATCATTAAAAAAAGTATGAAAATGCACAATATAGATTAAAAAAATCCTCATGAAAACAGATCAAATATATCAAAAATTATGTCAATTTCCTCCATGAATGAAGTCAACGGTTGATATAACAATTACAAGTGCCTGTATTGCAAAACAAGCCATATGGCTGTTTAAGACGCCACTGGTATTGAGTGAATTGTCACGGGACACATTATTTTTAAAAAATTTCTTAGTATCGTCACTTACATTCAGCTACATGTTTCTTTTTTACAAATATGGTTACTCATAGTCATACCTATCCTTCAACACTTTGCGTAGTGTCCAAGACTAACAAGAACATACAATGTTCTTATTTCTTTACGCAAAAACATTCTTTCAGCTCTTGTACTTGAATGAACTTAGCAAGGCAAAATAAATCTTAAAATGAGGTCAAATAATACTGAAAAGTAAGAAACTTTAATCTGAAATGCTTTATTTTTGTTTTAATGAATGATGATTTTCTCTCCTAGCTACATCAACAGACAGGAAAAGCACAAGAAGTAATGTTTAGTGTGGTAAAAGTAAAAGACTATCAAGCGATGTACTTACAGTTTAAAATCTGGTAACACCATGGCATATATCTGAATAGCTTGAATATCGTCCCCCGAGTCACAGAGCAGGCGGGATAGACGTATTTTTCTTATTTCCTTCAACTGGTCTTTAAAAAGATCATAAAATTAAAGTGTAAACGAATTGTTCCACTTCGAGTGCTATATACAGATACAGCACAAGTTATGGCATTAAAGAATCTAACGTCTATATGCTATTAAACGTAAAGCAATTGTTGTATTAATCAAGTAATAGTATTAATTTACTTGGTGACGTTAGCTTACCTGGAGTAAACGAACTTGGCCATCCACTATTTTCATACCAAAACCTATCCCCGTATTTTAACTTTTGGAATGTCCTGGCAATGAGACAGTTAAAGGTCGGGCCAACCATACTGCCGCGCAGAGGTTTCTCTGCAATTCCTGCTGACCAAAGATCCACGTCATCTGGATGGCTGTCAGGAAGAAGCATACATTATTAAGCTTTCCGAAGAGTAGGACTTTCTTTTGATTATTTAAGTTTTCAAATAATTAAAAAATTGTAAATAACATATTATCTGTTTGTGAAGTAAGTAACAGAATCCAAATTTGCTTAATAATACCGGAATGAAGTTTTTATGGACAGTAAATTAATTCGAAATCCACAAACGTTAATCAGTTCCACTATCCAACCGAATGATATATAATCGGTTAATGGTACAGAACAAAACAAGATCACATTTGGCATTGAAACAAAAAAATCAGTTACTGTTAGACTTTTTTTGGTGGTTCCACGACTTTTTACGCCTTTAAAAAAATGTAATTTGGAATAACTGCTCCCTCGCTCACATTTCATGTTTCTTTCTTTTTTTTTTTTTTTTTGTTTTTTGCTGATGGCTTTACGCCTCGTCGACGTAGAGGTTATAAGAGGCGGGAAAGTCCTGGGGGCTAGGAGCTGGAAGGAATTCGGCATGGCCTTTGTTTAAGGAAGCTTGGTGTAATTTGGGAAAACCACGGACAACCAAAACTGGATCCCCGGACGGGGATTCAAACCCACGTCCTCCCGAATGCAAGGCCACAGCGTTAACGCTCGCCCACCACGTTTGGTCACATTTTATGGAAAAGTTGGCACAAATTGTACTAAGAAATGCGGAAAGAAGAGACGGCTGTGGAACTGCGAAGTGCCACCAGCACTGCAAAATAACAAAAATTTTCAAAAGGGATCATATCAACCTAAACTGTTTTGTTTTATCATAGAGGCGATGCTTGGGTTGGTTTCGAACAGACGAAAAAAATCCGTAAATTTCGATCTGCGTTGTCCATCTCGGAAATGGTGTACTTGTTTACAACGGAAGTAATCGACTCCCTCTATCGATACAACATGAGGGGCGTAGTTGAAAGAAAGCACAGACAACGTTTTCCCTTTGTAAATTTCATACAACTTTTTATGACGGCGTGCAACGCCGATAACACATCGAAACAGAGGAATTAAATAACATTTCAAGAGATTCGTGTAAATTTTGGCGGCATCTGATAGCTGCGCGATCCAAGAGGTTTATGTCAGTTTTTGGCAAAGCCGAAAGGACTGGAGCTCAAGAAGAATTTGTTTTGGTCTGAAAATTGTTACGCACGTTATGGTCCTCTGATAACATATTCCGATTTTAAAGTGATGTTTTATCAGGTTTTTGGCCCTTTTTACGGAATAACGTCTCAAATTACCGCTCGCCAGAAAGTGTCTTCAAATACAGATGTTAGATTTGAAATTGGAAAGTCCTTTTTTGTTTATATAATTGAAACGAGGTACTATAGAAGGATGCCGAAAAGTGAGTGGACGGATAAAGTTCGAAACGAACGGGTTTTGGAAATGATGGGTGATGATAGAAGTTTGTGGAAGAGTCTCACAGGAGACAGGATGGTAGGTCATATTTTGAGACATGCAGGATTGGAGGGCACAGTCGAAGGTAAGAACTGCAGACTAAGACAGAGATTAGAATATATGAAGCAGATAATTGAGGACGTGGTTTGTAAGTGGTATGTAGAGATGAAGAGGTTAGCGCAAGGTAGAAAGGGACGGAGAATTGCATCAAACCATGTCGACAGTAAAAAAAAATTGAAATGACTAATACTTTTATACTGACATTCAGAATGTTGCAACTTGTTATCACTACTATGATACTTACTCGTATACCAAGCCATAGTGCTGTACTGTAGAATTCTCCATATGATGTAGCATCTCAGACCAACGTGTCATTCTGGGCAAGCCACATAAATCACGAAACTCATTGTAACTTGGAACGCCATGTTCTCTCGCTCGGAGAACATTGATAGATGCGAGATCCATTCCGTAATTATGAGTGGGCTTTTGAAATAGATGATCAGTTACCTGGAATTCATTGTTAATGAAGTAGGTTGGTTTATTCAACAACGAAAATTGAGGATTTGTGCTTTAGTGTATTTTGTCTTGGTCTGATTTACTGTCATGAAAGAGAAAACTTATTAATAAGCATTAATATGCTGGTGTAACATGTCAATTGGAGGAAGAATGAGTATTTTCATTTGGCTGAAATTATAAAAATGGGAAATTGAATATATTACTAGTACCTCATTTTGTTATATTAACAAACATGATCATAATATTGTTGTTATGTTTATTACAGGACTATTAGATGTTAGTCAGAAGTTCTTTAGACGAAATGTTTTATAATTACGATATTTTACTGTCTTTTGCAGCAGTTATTGTTTATGTAATCAACACAATGAAAAATTGTAACAGCTAAAACTAATTTTTTGCTGCAACGTAGGACTATGCTTAGTTAGAAAATAATGAATGACAGTTTACCTCTTTAGTTACAGCATCGTCCATAGCTTGAGGTACTTGATTGACCATTCCCATAACATACTGGTCGTACCTCCCTGGTCTAAAGAGATCAAAGGGTTGTTTCAGCAACTCGCTTAATCGTTGAGCTCCTAGAAACATGTGCAAGTTTCAATATTATCATACTTTTAAAATACTTATGTATCTAAGGATAGTAGAAGGCGCTTTTTTCAGCTCAGATAAAATTGGGAAGCTTTTAATGACCCTTGGTCTGTACCGATATACATTTAAAAATAAGCATTTTCGTCTATGTCAAAACAAATCATTACACAATGTGTACCATGTTTGGAATAGGATGCCACACACCAACACTGAGAACTCTCACATTTATTCCAATCCTTAATAGAATAAATAACTAAGACAATCAAAAGTCATTGTGGCATCCTAATTTCCTGATCTTCACAAGTGTATTTTTATGACCAAAATAAGTCAGTGTATTTATTTCCATTGATAAGTGGATGTATTTTAGATAATGTCAATTCCCAATAAACTCATCAAATAAATTCCGTAAGAAGAAGCCTAATTTTCAAGTAGAAGTAGATAAAATTAACGAATTGTTAAGTTGAATTCGCGGTTTTATCCTTAAAATTGTTTACACTTGTGTTTGCGAAAGAAGCGTATTAAATTTCAGGCTGGCTCTAAATACTATCCACGGCGAAATATCAGCCAACTCAATCTGCCTTAACCTCTGCTGTAAATTCACTCGTACCCATCTAGTATCAACGAATCCTCAAAACTACATTTCGTGGAAATGTTCCACTCAATATCTGGTTGGTTTTTTTCTTCTTATGGCTATACGCCTCGTCGACGTCGAGCTCATTAGAGGCGGGATGGGACTGGGGACAAAGAACGGGAATGAATTCAACCATGGTCTTTTGAAGGAAGCATCCCGGCATTCCCCTGGAATGATTTGGGGAAACCATGGAAAACCCGAATCTGGATGCGCGGTCGGAGATTCGAACCAGCGTTCTCCCGAATATATCTGGTTGTGCCGGATTATGGATGTATGTTGGCCGGAAACATACAATACCTATTTTGGAAAACCTGGATAATGTTCAATATATAACAGCAAAATTACACCATATTTTACGCATGTACTAATGCTCTTTTAATTAAAGCAACTGACATATCTCGCTACACACTTCATCCGTATTTGTTTTATCAAGACCATTCGCCAGAAATTACTAAAAGTTATCAGAAGACTCTATAACCAATGGACATCATGAAAACAAAGAATGTAATCGACAATAAGTGTATACAAATAATCCAGAGAAATTGCCTATTTTAAACAGGCATTCTATAGCAAATTTGAATGTTGCAAACGGATTAGAAGTTTGATACTTTCTGTGCGCTATTTCCCGTACTTCACAGGTCAAGGGCTTAAATTAATAACACGATGCTTTATTTGATTGACGTTCATACTGATAGCTGTTACATGACCGTAGGTTTTTAATTACTGCCTCGAAATCAATAAAAAAGTGCCCTAAAATATCTACTATATTATCAGTATTTTAATCGAAGAACTTACAGCAGGCAATCAAAATGACTTTCTCTGCATGGTATACCGTTCAGGAAAACTACCTAACGAAATCTATATTCGGCTACTGATCCTGAATTACATAGATTGACATTTCATAGACTCCGATGTTTGATATTATCATTGTATTTTATCGCGGAAACAACACTTAGAAACGTCCATGCCCTAGACCGGACGCGAACCGGTGGCTCCTACGACCTGAGACAAACACACAGGAGTCAGCATTTCAAAGCTTCGAGGAAACGTAAGATTTCATCCCACAAACAAGAATTGCCTACCTTACATAGAATACTGACTGAGCTCGGACCCGTCACAATGAAGAAAACATTACATGGCGAAAAGGTTGATACGTCAAGAAAAGTGATATCTAACGAGGGTAGCTTGGGGTTATAGGATTAGACCCTACTTGCAGAATAAATGCACAATCCTACAACAAATTAACCAAAATGTGTATATTTATATAACATTCACCTGAATCCTTCGGTATACAAATCTAAGGATATTGGTCATGTTGTTAACAATCTAGTGCCTTTTGAACTTATAGCAATCCTTGACTCAAAGAAGTACTTTCGTAACCCTAGGAGGGGAGCGAAGGGAAGGGACGATAATTTTACTATGAAAATTTTCAATAATTTCATGTCCTTTAAAAATAAAATAGTATTAATATTTTTTCAAACAGTTGATGGTGTAATGTTTCGATTTTTTCCCCGCAGGCATAGAAAAAATATTGATTATTCTTATTTGACTAAAGTTAGCATAAGTAGCTGATAAGCAACAACATTAAATCATAAATTCCATCTCTATTGCGCTTACGTTAGTTTACTTTATATTTGACTATGTAGGGGAGAGCGGGGAGGGTTCGGATAGTGGGAGAGACTGGACATTGCTAGATTTCATCTAAGGAGAAGGATAGTTGGCAGCCCTGCTGCTTGTTTTGGTGAGTTATCAGTTGCTCTTGAATGGCCGACGTCAGGTTCTAACAATTTGCATTGTTATCCCGACCCTTTTTCTGATTTTGTGTGTTCTGATGTAATTTTCGGCGCTCCATTCGAAAGGTGTGGACTTAGACAGTATTCAGTTGGAAATAAGCAAATATTTTTTGTGGAAACTAAGGTAAGTAATGAACATTATAAACCATAATTGAATCAACTACTTCCATATTAGTCACATTCAAATGAGCATTTTTCTTTTGATGGCTATATGGGAGAGATCGGACAGTCTGTCCGAAGTCTCCCACTTATTTCTGAAAATTTTTACTTCTGTCTAATCTCTCCCTTTTTTTTATATACATTTGGTTTTAGATAATGTGTTTGTTTTAGGTCGTAAAATGCCGAGGTATAACAAAAAGAGGACAGATAGGACCTTGTAAGACTATTGTCTTTCTTGGGGTTGACATGATACTTACTTACTGTAGACCGAACTTCGTGCTTGCTAAAGTTTTAATTACTAACATACAGCACTAGAAGCCGGATAGATGAGTTCGTAGTCGCCGTCGGTCGCCAGATAGGGTCCAAACCAGTCCGATAAAAGTGTGAGGATAACTAATTAAGAGAAATCTTCAAGTATTAAGTAATGAAAATAGGTTCTTCACACATTTATTAGAATAAAGTACACATCGAACCAGTTGGCCACTATCAGAATTTAGATGATAAGGCTATTGAAACTTCGTAATCCGTCGATTGCAAGATTCTTAGAAAAAAAAGGAAAGTTATTAATCCAAATCAGTCCACACTAAATTACTTTCGATGCCACACTTCACTGTTCTGGTATCTCAACCCACTGTCCAAATCAATTTAAAACATACGCCGCAATGGTTAAGCTAGTTCGTTCTTCTTCTTACTTCTTGCTACACCCGTACAGTTCGTATAGCGTCCACATTACGCGACGCGAGCCGTCCGCTGCCTTACCTCGATAACGACTGACTTTTAACAATGTAGTCATGCGCTCATTTCGGAGCGGCGGAATGCTACTGTTATGTTACATTCCCCAACTACCAATTTGTGATAATTGTTCAGGTTTTTTCCAAAAGAAACTGAAGAATTATCATTACAATAAAAAAAAGAAAATTTACAAATACCAAGTTTCAAACTCTCGAGTGTGGCCAAACTACTAACATAAGATACACAAAGCCATTTAACATATTAAAAAAAAAAAAAACAGACACACAAACAACATCAAGAAAACATATAAAGAAAAAAAATACACGAAGGAACCACATGAAATTGTTATAGTTTTCGTGGTCACAGTTCTGAAGTAGACTGTCAGCTCTCAAGAAAATAAAACTGAAAAGAAAGAACATATATACACCATGACAAAAATAATATTTTCGCTTCTACCGTAGGCTCTATGGGTGGAGTCCTCGGTTGCGACACTGGTAGAGGTCATTAACCTCTATACGACTTTTGTCGAAGCACTTCACGCACTACACTGCACTACACGAAGCCTACTGTTGTTGCTGCTGCTGCTTTGGCATTTTTTCAGGCAGGGTACGAGAGTGGAAATGTGGATTTAGTTTACTGGCTTTAGCCGGAAAAAAAATTAAAGATTTGTTCGCCGCAGCGATGAGGTAATTGGCCTACGCCAAATAAAAAATTAGAAAAAAAAATAAGGATAAAGGGTGTCCCCCCCTTTTAGTCAGATAAGTCTTCTGGTAACATTTTGTAGGGTTTAAGGGAAGTAACATTGAAAGTACCCCTGATACTTTGACCAACAGGGTACACTAATAAATAGGAATTCTTCCTAGGGCAGCTAGCAATCCGATACGGGCCTTCATACAAATACTTAAACTTCCTAATTTCTTTGTTTACGCTAGAGGACTTATAATGAGTCTGCGCCAGTACCAGATCACCCGGCTTATAGTCGATTGCCTTCCCTCTTTGATCATGCCGCTTCTTCCTCCTCTGAGCTTTCTTCTTCATCTGCTGTTGAACTGTCTTAATCAACTCTTCACGGTTCACTTGACTAGTGGTAGGAAAATCTACGAATTCCGTTACAATACGGAGTGCCTTCTCGCCGAACATGACTTCCCGCGGCACTACCGAGGTAGAATCATGAGGTATGTCATTAAGTATATGCTCCAAGTGCTCGACTTCAAGGGCCCATCTCTGATGGTTGTCTGTGCAGTAACACCGAAACCACCTCCCTATTTCTCTCATTACTCGTTCAGAAACATTACTTTGAGGGTGATATAAGGAAGTTCGCACTACCTCTATCCCGACTTGCTCCAACCTCTCGGTCCATTTACTGCTACAAAATTGAGGGGCGTTATCTGAGACAACCCTCCTAGGTTTTCCAACCTTCGGTACGAAATCGTTTAAAATTTTATTTGCCATCAGCTTGGCTGTAGCCCTCTTCAACGGGTACAATCTGACAAATTTGGAAAAAACATCAATTACGACCAGTATCTGTGTCACTCCACCTCTAGACTTAGGCAGTGGGCCATACACGTCAACTGCGACTAACTCCAATACATTTTCAGGTAAAATACACTTCATCTCTCCTCTTGAAATGACTCTAACTTGAACAGCTTCCTTTCCTTCTTCACAAATTTTGGTTTCATAACCTATATTCACTCTTTTCCCTTCCGTAATGAATTGAAGACTATTTTCTTCCCAGTCCAGTTTAACCATTTTCTCGGCAAGCCAATCGACTCCCAGAATTAGATCAACGGTTAATTTAGGGATAACAAATGCTTTTATTTCAGTCCTGTGTCCTCCAATCTCACCATCTACTCGAATTTGCTGGGTGATTCTTTTAATTTTACCCCCATTCGCTACCGTAACTGTCATTCCTTGTACCGAGTGTAAACATGCGTCAGGTTCATTCACAAGGATTTGAAATAGGCTTTCCGAAACACAGGATATGTCCGCGCCAGAATCTATCAAGGCTTCTACTTGTCGTGATTTAAATTTCACCAAAACAGTAGGGGTACGGGCTTCCTTTCTCCTTAAAATTCCTTCTTCTTTTAACAAATCTTCTCTCGGGTCGTTATTGTAGACTGAAAAGACTTGTGATTGGCGAGCCGTTAGATTCGCTTCATTATTCAAATCTGAGTAGCAAGTGCTAGTACTGTCCGTTAATTGCTTGTCACTATATGGGGAAACGCGTGTGTTGGCTGCCGTCGCGCTCGCCGGCTGCGCCGTCATGAAATACATAAGACTTCCGCACAACTTTAATCCCGTCCAGGCTTACCTCGCCTGTATCCATATTTTCCGAACCATCAATTCCTATTAACATCATCTCACCCTCGCGTAATTTCCTTTGTTCTCTCCAAATGTGTTCTTGAATTCTTTCGTTTTCAATTTCAAAAATGTCATCTTCGCCTTCTCCTCTGATCTCAGATTCTTCGACTTCCATTTCCTGATCAAATTCATTTTCATCTTCTCCCTCATCCGCCTTCAATTCTTCACTTGTACTGGTTAATAATATTTTCTCGTATCTTGTCGGTTCCTCTTCAACTTCGATATTAAATACTGTATCGTATAGACATATTTCTGGTTGATCCTTTTTCCGCCTCAAGCCTATTTTTTCATCTTTTACTAATAATATTTTCTCTGTATTTGGCCTCTTTTCTGCCTCCGCCGCTGGCGAAGCCTTCTCAGTGGCAGGCACTAGTTTAAATGTCTGGTGCTGTCTTCTGAAACCACGGCTACCCTCTGTTCTTCATTTTGCGGTCGGTAGTTGTGATTCTGGAACCGCCTATGTGATTTTCCTTCCTCTATGTTTTCCTTTCGAACTCCGTCTTGCCGGCCTGAGTTTTCCGGTTCTTGCCGAAAATTTCTATTCCCTTCTCTTCGGTGGTTTTCCTGTCGGGATCCGTTATTTTGAAAATGATTAGTATTATGTTGCCCCTGGTATCTTGTTCTGTACATTCTTTGCTCTTGTACATCTAATCTTCCCAGCATCTCTACAGCATCCTTTATGGAGCGGATCTTGTGGCTAGTAAGTATTAGCTGTGTCTGTTCCGGTAACATAGCCGCAATCATTCGTACATACTCTTCTTCACTATGAGGCTGGTCTAAGTATCGACAAGATGCATAGCACCGCATGAAAAAATCGGTTTGCGATCCTCTTCTCGGGTCATAACGGTCACCGCACATTAATTCTGATTTTACGGCGATCTGCCGCACTGCCGACCAGTAAAGATTCAAGAAATCTTCTTTGAACTGCTCGAAAGATGAAAATTCCTCCTCTAATTGCTCTGCCCACAGTCGGGGTCCTGCTCTTAAATGTTTTATTACCATATTAATTTTCTTCTCCTCACTAGCAGCCATAAAAGGTGGAAAATTTTCGAAATTTTTAATAAACTTTACAGGATGGATGCTATTTCGGTCAGAAAATTCTTCCCAATCAATTTTTTCGTCGTAGCATTGAACAGGAATTACGGTGCCCTTTCCGGTTTCTTTGTATTTACAGAATTCTTCTCTCATTACACCCGGCACTTGTTTTAATACTTCTTGCTTTATAATTAGCGGCGCCTGTACCTTCATTCTCTCATCCACAAATACGACAGTTGACACTTTTAATTTCTCCAACTTCTCATCCAGCTGTTCCACCTCCGCAGTTATCTCTTTCATCCCAAATTTCACTTCCGCATAGCCCTGTCGGGTACCTTCTTGCAATGTTTGGAACTGTCCTTCGATCGTCTTTATACGGTGGCAGTGACTATCGCTTTTTTCTTGCAACTGCGCATATTGTTCTTGCAAGGCGTCTGTTTCCTGGCGCAAACTACCAGTTTCACCCTTTAACTCTTGTTTTAAATCGGAAAACTGGGTTGTTAAGTCCTCTGCTCGCATATTACACAAAGCACGATACTCTTCCATATCCTTACGTAATTCAGCTATTTGGGATTTGTGTTCTTTCAGAGACTTAGAATGTAATACTTCCGCGTCAGACTTTAGCTCAGCTTTTAGATTATCGAGCTTGGAATCAAAGGTTTGAGTACTTAACTTAAGATCTGAATCTAACTTTTCAAATTTATCATGGAGGATTTCAGTGCTTGACTTAAGGTCTGAATTTAAATGTTCAAATTTATCATGGAGGATTTCAGTACTTGATTTGAGATCCAAATTTAAATTTCCAAACTTGGAATTAAAGATCTCAGAATTCGTATTTAAATTTTCTAACTTGGAATTTTGGATTTCAATATTCATACTAATCTCGGACTTTAAACTTTCCGTAGTTGACTGAAAGTCTGACCTTAGAGTTTCCAACTTGGAATTTAGTAACTCATTTATCACTCGGACCATTTCCGACATATCTACATTCGAGCTTCCCTCAGTTTCCGGCATGACTATAATTTTACACAGAAAACAAGATCACAAAACACGGCAAATTCGCTTCCCGCGAATCAGACAACCAAACCACAACAACGCCGTTACGAAGCGCCAGCTGCTGCAAGCTATCTAGCTAAGCATGCCACTTCAAGCAAAGAAAGGGAAACAAAAAGGTTGCACCATTGGCATAACTATAGGTGGAGTTTAAATAATTGCTTCTGTCATCACTGATGACAAAGGAGAACAAAATGTATTGTCAAGTTAGGAGAGAAAAATCTTGCCCGATTTCCTTCCTCGATATTTTACAGAAAAAAGGAAAATTATTAGAAAAAATTAGGAAAGGATTTAAGCCTTCAAAAATAGCCAAACAAGCAGCGCACAGCGCGTTCTTAGCTTTCGGAGACTCTGCACGACGATTCTTCTTTCTCCCGCCTTCGTCGTCTCGGCTGCCCAGCTCCGCGCCGAACAATGTAGAATATCTTCCCCGCTGCTCCTTGACCAGCCGCGCTGCCTTCGTCGAGTGGGAGTTCTTCCGCACCTTGGGTATTGTCGACACCTGTTTCGATTGTCGTCGTCTTGATATTACTAGTTTTCCTTTTTTTCTTTGTGTGTTTTCCTAGGATTTGAGAAAAATTGTCTCTCCTCCTAGTACTAATTTCTACCACACAGTCCTGTCACTCGTCGACATGTAAGACTATTGTCTTTCTTGGGGTTGACATGATACTTACTTACTGTAGACCGAACTTCGTGCTTGCTAAAGTTTTAATTACTAACATACAGCACTAGAAGCCGGATAGATGAGTTCGTAGTCGCCGTCGGTCGCCAGATAGGGTCCAAACCAGTCCGATAAAAGTGTGAGGATAACTAATTAAGAGAAATCTTCAAGTATTAAGTAATGAAAATAGGTTCTTCACACATTTATTAGAATAAAGTACACATCGAACCAGTTGGCCACTATCAGAATTTAGATGATAAGGCTATTGAAACTTCGTAATCCGTCGATTGCAAGATTCTTAGAAAAAAAGGAAAGTTATTAATCCAAATCAGTCCACACTAAATTACTTTCGATGCCACACTTCACTGTTCTGGTATCTCAACCCACTGTCCAAATCAATTTAAAACATACGCCGCAATGGTTAAGCTAGTTCGTTCTTCTTCTTACTTCTTGCTACACCCGTACAGTTCGTATAGCGTCTCACATTACGCGACGCGAGCCGTCCGCTGCCTTACCTCGATAACGACTGACTTTTAACAATGTAGTCATGCGCTCATTTCGGAGCGGCGGAATGCTACTGTTATGTTACTTTGTGTTGCCACGATGAAAATGGCAGTTAACGAAGTCCTAGAAAGGGGAACATCGATTAGAAAAACTGCTGATAAATACCAGCTTAAGAAATCGACACTTCTTGACTACGTAAAAAGAACGAAGATGCATCCAGAAAATGTTAACTATGCCCCAAAAGTAAAATTTTGACACCTTGTATGGAGGAAGAATTGTCAGATTATCTTGTTAAAAGTAGCAAGATGTTTCATGGACTGACACAAGCCTGTGAAAAACGGCTGGCATTCGAATTTGCGGTAAAAAATAATTTGTCTGTACCCGAAAATTGTAATACAAGTCTCTCCGCATCTCGGAATTGGTTCACGGGTTTTATGCATCGACATCCTTCACTTTCCATGAGTAGTTTTAACGCAAATAACTTAAAACTTTTTCAGGACAAGTTGGAAGAGGTCTTGAAACGTTTTGCATTTGAACCTCATGAAATTTATAATTTAGATGAGACTGGAGTTACGACCGTTCATCGAGTGGCTAAAGTTATTTCACAGAAAAGACAACGCCAAGTAGGTCAAAAGGTATCACGAGAACGTGGAGAGCTTATAACTCATGTTGGAATAGTTAGTGCTTCAGGAAATGCCCTCCCTTTAGTATTAATTTTTCAACGCCATAGGTTTGATCAAAAGCGTATGATGCAAGGTGTGCCCGATAATGGTCCATCAGGGTTGGCGCATCCGTCTGGATGGATGACCAGTTTAAACATTATAAAAGTGTATGAGCATTTGGTAAAATATAGTAAATGTTCTGTTGACAAGAAGATATTGTTATTGATGGACAATCATGAAACCCACCTTTATATTGAAGCTCTTGACTATTGTAAAAGTAATGGCATTGTTGTCCTTAATTTTCCTCCCCATACCACAAATAAGTTGCAACCTCTGGACACTTGCATTTACAAGTCCTTCAAGGCATTTGTGAGCGAGTGACTCGTGGATGACAAATCACCCTGGGCAACCCCTCAGCATTTATGTTTTGCCATTCATATGCTATTCAGCCTGGGACAAATCAGCTACTCCGTCAAACATCAAGAAGGGACTTTGAATCCACTGGCATTGTGCCATTCAATCGGGGAATCTTCACCGAGGAAGACTTCCTGGGGGCTTATGTTACTGACAGACCACTACCAAGTGAAACAAATCAGTCTGATGGGCGATTGAAGAATGATTGTCACACAAATGAAAACTTGGATTTTCAAACACCTTCTGAATCCAGATCCTCACACAGCTCTCCCAACTTGACCAGCATTGTGTCTCCTTCAACTAGTACTATATCACCTGAAAATATTCAACCTTTTCCAAAGGCTAAAGAAAGAAAGGCCACAAACCGAGGTCGTAAGAGAGGACGTTACATGATTGCCACTGACACCCCGAAAAAAAAAATGAAATTGCTGTTGCGAAAGAAGAGTCGAAAAAGAGTTCCAGAACAGAAGATAGGCCTAGTAAAAAGCTGTTTGAAATTTCATCCAAAAAAGAAGATACAGCCCATCCCTTAGCATCCAGGAATCATTGTCAAAATGATGCAAAGAAAAGAAACTCTTCGTCTGAAAGTGAATCAGACAGTGTTCTTTCAAATATTGGAGACTCATCTGGAGGGGAATGGGAGGAAGATTCTTCTTCTGATCAAGATAATACTAGTGTTTCTGTTGGTGCCTACGCAGTTGTTAACGTTCATGGGAAGACGACGTCAAGTGGACGACGATATGTAGCAAGAATTGAAGAAGAAGACACAGGGGGTTATATAGTAAGGTTCAGTGGCGGCCGAAGTGATTTGCTCAGGTAGTGACAACAACAAAATGTTTCTAGTGGCGGATCCAGGATTTTGGTTTGATTTGGGGGGCTCATTACTCCAGAATGTCGCCCTTATAAAAAAAAAAAAAAAAAAAAAAAAAAAAGTTTCCAAAATCCATGTCGTCGGGGGTGGCCTTGGTGCTTTTGGGGGTGGGGTGGGGGGGCCTAAGTCCCCTAGCCCTCTCCTTCCCTGGATCCGCCACTGAATATTTCCGCGGCTTACTGATCATCATTGAAGTGAAAGGTGAAAAACAGCTCAGAGTAAGAATCTCGGTATATAAAGATTTTTAACGTGTGAAAGTCTCATTACCTGCAATCATGCGGATTAATTAAATGATTTTGAAATTAATCAATGATAAATGTTTTAAATTGACCAAACGGTAAACATTTAGTGACTAGCCAAAAACCGACAAGTTGATCTACAAGCAGTGTTGGAATACCCAAAAGGTAGGACTAGGCACGACTAGGCAGAGCCTGGAGCCCCTGATTTTTGAAGGCTCCCTGAAAGTTCACTTTTTTCACTAAATAAAAATAATAAAAAATAAAATCATCCAGAATAAAACAATCCAAATAATATGGAAAGCATGGAAATTAATTTTTTTGTTTCATAGTAGTGTACGATAAATAAAAGTAATTTTCAAAATATAATAAATTGTAAAATTCGTTTGTTAATTGAATAAAAATATGATAAATTCTATTAGTCATCTACAAAATCTTTTCTTTGAACTTATAAAATACATATAATTAATTTAAAAAACAGAGAGAATCAAAATTTTTGAGAGTGCCTAGGACCCCATACTTTCTTATCCGGCACTGCCTTCGATGACCACGACGGCAGTGTAACACATTTCTCTGAGAATCTTTTCCTGTTGCATGCATTCATAAACTTATGTAATTCTCCTTCAGAGAATCTAAGAAAAAAACAATATTGCCTGTTCGCATTGACAAAGCTTCTAGGGCAGCGTATCCAAACCTTTTTCAACCCGAGGACCAGTAAATTTTCAAAAATAATGCTGTAGGCCACTAACTCACACCGGATATTTTTTTTTTTTTTTCCTCTCCTTTTCGTTTCAGCCGACTATGGACGACGATTACGCAACTTCATTTTCCTCTTCTGAGTTTCATTCCTCCGTCGCCAGTTACCTCCGCAATTTTTCCTCTGTCTTTTTTAATGTGTTCCACCCTGGGCCTAATTTTATTTTGTTGTTATTAAAATGTACCATTATAACATAATAAATCTAAAATCACCTTTGGAATCCTATGAAAACGCAGATATAAAACTGGATGTGAACTATTAAAAGCTAATTTCATGTTAATCAGACAAAATCAGATAAATAATAATGTTAATAACCAGATAAATAATAATGTTACTACAGGATGGGCGCTACACTATACCACCGGCATACATACATAAATCAACATAAAAGACTCTAGACCGTGTGCCTTTTATTTTTATTTACTTCACCACTTGCGTTACCAATCTTATCAAATACCGCGGTTCCTCATACCCACTTAAAACCCTTAGTAAACCGTCATTTACTTAATCTCTAGACCCAACATGGAAGTGAATTGACTGTTGCAGAAACAGTGCTGTTCTATCTCATCCTGGAAATGTCATGTTTTTGCCGGGTCATTGAAATATTCAAGGCTTTTAAATGTTGGGCATACAGCCTTATACAGTACGAATATGGTATCAGAGTTTATGATATTCTGCCTGTGAAACACCTGAACTATGTACGTGGACCACCAGTAATCAGCGAACAGGCTGGAGCACTGTTCCAGTGGATATTTAGTTGAATGCTACAAAAATGGCAGCTGCTGCACTCTGCCGGCAGTATTACTAACTTTATCGAGCTGCACCGTGTGACAGAACGAAGTTGTCTCCATTCCCCATTAACAAAGCGAACCCGCGACCTTGAATATTTCCGCGAAAACGCTAGAGCGCATGCGCGATCTGTGCCATCCAAGAATTATCTCCACGACAGCGAAACAGTTCAATGATGTGGCCAACAGATGGAGTTCAATACTTTCCCTAGCTGTAGAGTAGAGAATGCCGCATTTATAAATATTTATTTTTCTTTCACTGCAATTATTTTTTAATTTATTTATTCACGATTAGAGGTAGTGACATGTCACAGTGGTACTACGTCTAGAGCCGCCACTGGTAAGGTTTCTAAAAAGAAAGACCATATCATATAGATTTACTTTGTCTGATGAAGATACATTCTTTGTGCCATACGACGACGTGATGTTCAAACTTCCCTCTGCTCAAACGGACACTCGTGAAAGGTTCAAAAATATGATATATTTTAATATGGATCTGAGAGATTTTTCTTTGTACTAGTAACATCTTTTTTTTGTCTTAAAATAAATCTCTTACTAAGTGATTTTTAAGTTTTGTGGTGCTTATTTTGTGATTTTTATTAATAAATGCAACTTTATAATTCTGAATTAGTGTCCAGAATATCCCCCTAACTTGTCCATTGTCTCCCACAAAGTGGGAGATTTCGGACAATTTTCAAGTTTGAAAAAAAAATATATTTGTGAAAATCATTTTTGTCATATTCTACTGAAATTATGAAATCTTATTCCCTGGAGATTGAAAATAATTAAAATTTGGAAATATTAATTTTAAATTAAAGCTACAATTCGTAGTTAAAAAAAACTGTCCGAACCCTCCCCGCTCTCCCCCTACTGTATTCTGATTTGTGCTCTTACGAAGTTTGTGTCCATAGTAAATTAGAGTGATCGAAATTAAATTATTGTAAACTATAATAATAAATTTACAACCAAATAATTCAGTTACCGTTATTTATTTACTGCACAAACTTCGTAAGATTTCAAGTCAGGACACCGTACGCAGTCACCGAGCAGGTAAGCGCAATAGACATGAAAAAAAGAGATAAATTTCACAACTATAGTCCAGATGTAATTTTTTATTTAATGTCGTTGCTTATTAGCCACTTGTTCTAACTTTATTAAAATGTGGTAACTCCCACAGTAAACAATAGTTTCTTTTATTATTAGTACTGTTATACCTTTGACCCAAGATTCTGGCTGGTTTACAATTTAGGAGTTAGCAAGGCTGGTCAGTGATCTCGTTTGATGACCCAAATTTAGCTGGTATTTCTTTTAGAATCGATTGTATCAAGTTTAGGCTTCTCATGATTGAGATAATTTAGTTTGTTGATGACACTCGTGTTTTATAGAGCTATTTACAAGTTTTCTTAGAATTAAAAAAAGAATTGAACTTCCATTGTAGAATTAAACGTTCAAATGCTTGCTTTATTGTTGATTTTAATTTATCTTACAACTTAATCGAGTGGGCGTTGCATCCAGATTTAGATTTCCCTTGGTTTCCTGAACGGAACCTTCAAAATGCCAAATTTCTTTCCCTTCCTTGTCCACAATCCTTCCCCAACTATAATGATTATGACATCAACAAGCCTTATATACCAAATTAAATAATTGTAAGTTAATTTAATATGCATTAATTAGTTATATCAACTGAAATAAAAATGTTTGTGAAATATGTTATTCAAAGAATTACACTGGAAATATTGTTAAAAACGTTATTTTTTAAAGGATAAAACTCCAAATTAGCAGATGTTTATATAACATAGAAGTATCATAAACTATAGTAGAATTTTATACTTAATTATTATTAAACTATTCATGTATTAGTGACATACCCACATATTTGTGACTTACACTCCACCTCTCAATGACATTCGGTAAGAGAGAATGGCCGAAACGAAATGCTGCCGTAACAAATGAGGAAGTCATTGTTGCATCTACCGCTTGATCATAGTCATTAAAGTAACCCTGTAACAAGTATCATAACTTTAACTTCGCGGTTATGATGTAAGTAATTAGTGTTTCTTGCGATGTGTTTATTTACCTTATCATTTATGAGAAGACCATATTGTTTCATGGACTCGCGACCAAGCAACATAGGCAAGAATTCTGCATACGTTATGTGCTGGACTAATGCAGTCACAATATGTCTTGTTTCCTAACAGAAAAAAAGTAAAAATGATGTAGACAATCTTCGTGGATTAACTGCTAGATTGTATTTTTAAAGACATTCTACCGCGATGTCAATACCACTAAAATTACCTGGTATAGTTTCTCATCTTTCCAGTGTGGATTTATTTGGGATAAGGCTGTGGCAATTCTATTGTGCTCTCTAACCAGTGCAGTATGCAGTACGGTTAAAACAAGCTGTTCATTAACACGCACGTCACCTGAAAATTGAGAGTTGAATTGATTAGTTTTGGGTACAAGCAGCAGGTGCAAGAGAATTAAATTCTCCAGTATTCTTGTACTAATTGAATAATACAATAATTTTATTGCATCTGACTTATAACGTTGAACATTTACCTTAAAATATTAATATCATTTTTTTACCACTGCAGTAATTTTGAACATTTGCGTGTGTTTGTTAAGAAGAGTGTTTAACTTCACTTGACAGTTATTAGCCTTTCAGAATTTGGTAGAATTTCTTCCATTCGAAAATCCTCTGCGTACTCGCTTCTGTTCCAGAACTAATCTCTACTAGGAGGGAGGGGGGAGGGGGGGGGGGGGAGTGACGGTGAACAATGTAATTTGTATATAATCTATAAATGATTGTGAAATATGCTTTATAATGAAGTACCGCTTACATCAGATAAAGTCAGCACGGATGAATGCTGAACAAATTGGCCATAGTACTAGTAATTATTGTTATTCAGTATATTCACCTGGATCATTCGATTTTGAAATCCGAGTTCGGAATGTAATTCCGTAGCTGTTTTCTTCTCCACATATGATTCAATTGCAGTACTTAAAGTGCCATGTGTATTTTAACGAAAAAGGCATCCTTTCTTCTGGAATATATCATGAAGTGTCCAGCACGGTTCAGTACTTTATTTTATGTGTACCAATCAGACTCCGTCCTTCTATAAACTGGCGGCGTTTATTCACCTGCCGTTTACTAAAAGAGTATCAGTTGTGCAGGCTGCCATTTCTTGGTAGCTGAGCAAGTGAGCGCCGGTATAGACTTTGCTTTCGTCTTAACGGAGGATTCGCGATCCCTGACCTTTAAGTTTGCACCTTGAAATCTCCGTCCATAGTTAATAGCAAAATAGATGAGTTGACAATTACTCAGTAAAAAGAGAATATGTAACACAGAAATGAAATTTTCTTTCGCTAACTCCACCGAAAGTGATGCTTTTAATCAGGTACTCAAAAACACAAATCGATATTGTTTTGGAACTTTTTTATTTAGTTGTTTATTTTTCGAGATATGAGTCAATGGATCTTGCTTAATGTATGACGGAACTAGGAGTTCTTAATTAGTTACTTTTTACGAATCATTAACATGTTACTTAATGAATGGTGTTCAGTATTTTTTTTTCTGTCTTATTTCTTTTCATACGAATACAGTAAACACAAGTTAAGGTTCAATAAGGATAAATAGTATGTACTCGCACGATTACTTTGCAAGGAGTTTCGTATGAATGAAATTGGCCTGGACACACGTGCTGTAAATACCTGCTGCAAAGCAGTAGACGTCTTTCGTGGGTCTGATGCAGCCCTCGTCTGGGAAGTCGAACTTGAGTGGCAACAGGTCCTTGAGCCCCCGCTGCGAGAATGCTGGGTAGGTTCTCATCCTCCCTCCTCGGTGTGTGCGTAACTTGGCCGCTTGTCGGCTGCTCGAGCTGTACACGAAGCCTGCGTCTATGTACGAAGTCACCTCATTCAACTGCGCTCGTGGCCCTGTAAGACAATTATGCAATATGGCTGTTTATATTTTCCTGTTTGAAGCTGAATACGTAAATACAGGCTATACTAAGTCTCATTCTGGTCTCATCCCTTCCTAATCGATACAGCGATTGGCATGACCTAGTTTTGGTTTAACGATCCCTCAAAGTCTTCTTCTGATATGTTCGAAAGACTTGATGTTGATCCCATTATATAGAAGAGCCGAACCATAAATTCGAGGATTTACCAAGAAAACGAGCACTTTTTCCTTTCAACAATTTCAGTTTTGAATTTTTCTGTATAAACGATAAAATCCATTACTACTACTTTGTGCAAACTCGTCATTGTCTTGTGTTATTTTCTTACGAGATTTATTTTAAAGGTTTACTAGTGCATACTTCTACACATCTGCTCACATAGCCAGTCAACCGAGAAGACTATATCAATTTCTATTTTTTGTCATCTTCCACTGCCGCCTATTTTGTTACGAAGAGTTTATTCAGTCGGTCAACTATTTATAGAAATGTCGAGTGTGTGGTATAATTGTTTGTTGAATGATCAATATTCAGATCATGGATGTGTAAGGTAACGATCCGGTCACTCGTGATTTAAAGTCACCTTCATACACTAAATATTTTCGTCCTCTGTATTAACGGCAAAGTTTTTCTCCTGCTGTTATTTTAATAACAAGTTTATCTACACTTTTTCTAACTAATGACTACTAAGTTTAATGATAAATAAGTTTGTCTCCCCTTTTTCTATTTATTTCCCCGTAATGTTTTCTGCGTATTTACCATGCATGATAACTTTAGTTTTAAGTAATCATGCTGTCGTTCTAGACCGTTTTTTAATTCTCTTATAGTTCAAAACAATTTTAACGTCCAAACAAATTCTTTTTTTTTTTCACAAGTTACACAATCGAACCGTTTTTTTCCTTGAAATCCGAAAAATGTGTACAAAAAATACACAAATATTTGATATCCATTCATACGACCAACCCATTGACTAAGGTCACTGCTGCACCACTGATAGTGTCCGAAACTCGCAACCAGGTTGGCTACTACGAGCTCCGGAGGTGGAAGAAATTTTCACCTTTCGTCATTTGGCCAGCAGGGAAGAGAAGGTAGCCAAACTGTGTACCACCGTGCTGGCTTAAATAGCAAATCTTTATGAAGACTTACGACACCGCTGATATTAGTTGGATTCGTTAAAGTGACGACGTCGTAGGTGTCTTTTGGGTAGGGCTAAATTGGCCGGCACCGAAAAGCAGCTTCCCACCTCTTCTTTAATTTCTCATAAACAACAATAACAACATGCACATTGCACAGTTAATCACGGAAACAGTAACACACTGGCGAAAGTAACAACAAATCCACGCAGCTGACAGATATTGTTAATAATAACAATCCCGCAGGACATTTAATTGATATCAAATTAAATTGATAAATAAATAATAAACGCCTATTTAATTAATTAATAAACTTTAATTTTAAATAATGAATGTTAAATATGTTTAATGTTAATTAATAAAAATCAACTGTTACCTTCTTTTTTGCTAACAATAAGACATTAATTTAAAACGCTCCAGACTCTCTTAAATATAATATTTGTAATTATTACTACCAATTAATCGCTTACACATTAAAATAACTCCATGCTTTTATATTTGTCGGATCTAGAGTACCGGTCTATGATACCAGATGGCGTCACAGGCGCAGCGAGTTACGCATGAGCGCCGCAGCGACCACTAAGCACAAGGCGGCTACTTAAGGAGAGGAAGAGAAGCTTCAGGCAGATTCGTGCCACCCGCCAAGAAGGGAGCATTACTCCGCTATCTGTCATTGTGTATTGTGAGACTGAGTATAATAAATCGGATCCTCGTACCAGTTATGTTCTCGAAGTTACTCTCCACTGTCCAAAGGATATCCACAGCCTTCCCTTGCTGGTGAGCCATCTATCTTGAACCGGGAACTCCATTCAACCCGATTCCTGATCTTTTCCGGATGGATTCGACATCAGAAGTGGGATCGCCCCCGGACTGGGGAGAGCTGCGCAACAAAACAGCCCAATGCAACATTATTTCGTGCCTTGTTGGATGCCGAGCAGCAAAACCCAATGGAAGTCGTAGCGGTGAAATGCCGCCTACAGCTGGCACATTCGCCGAACTCTCCCAAACTACCGGCAGCGAACCACTAGTCTCACGTAAGCGAACTACCGCATCAATGAAGCGCAGCAAGGGCAACCCAGCACCAACGAGGGACACGCAGTCTATGCGGTCCGTCGGATGACAACAGCAACAGCGCGCTGACAGGGCCGCGCCACAAATCAAATAGCCGTGGCTAGTATTGTGGTTTACCTAACCCAATCGAAATACACAGCACACAACAGGGAAGCAACTACCAGAGACCTGCTGATGGGAACTACAAGAAATCACGTGCTGGAAGAGAAAGCTGACTTCGGACACGCGCACTATTTAACTCAAGCATGATAACGGCGTGACACCTGTTTCGTCCGCATGTAATTACACAATTGGCAGTTCAATGACAATACCAATACAGATTGCCTTCTAATTGAAGACCATGTAGCAGATGGTTCACTTGTTTTGTTGTTAGGATATTCTAAGCTGCTACCATCAAATACCTGCAACCGAGGACTCAGCTTGAAAAACAAAACATTCTTTATATCCGACGGCAGGCGCAGTTTTTCTAAAGAACAGTCGTAAAAGCTTTAGGCCCAGTGCGCACACCACAGCAATAGCACACATCGATTACTTTCTCATCCATCACTGACAGAGGATTTGACAGTTTACAACACGGGCTGAAAATTGAAACCACCGCGAGTTTTTTTTTTTTAATACAACCAAATCCACCTTTCTTAAAAAGTAAATCGAATACGTAGGATTTGTCATAACAGATGGAAACGTTTGATTCAACTTAAACAGGGTAACCTCGCACATATATCAACTTCCCCCTCCCCTCTATGGTATGGATCATCCCGCAACTGCGACAGTTTATATGGTTCGTCTTTGAATTTCGACAAATCATACTCAAGTTTACCAAGCCGTCGAGTTCAAACAAGCAGGAGGAAACGCCAAAAGGACGAGGAAATCCGCAAACAGGGCAAGCGTTCCTGCAGGCCTTCGATTTGTGCTTACAGTACCGGGAAGGAAATCGGATGGCACATGTTGACTTCCGGTCCCGGAACAGCCGCGCCGCTACTAACAGACACACCTGCTCTACAGGCTACAGAAAACAAACTTTGTTAGACAATTGGCTGCCTGCAGCAAAAGAAAAACACCAGAAAGTCGAAAAGTTCAAAGCCGATATGCGTCCGAAAATCTCCGCAGCAAGCGCGATCCAATAGACAATGTTCCCACAATAATGCAAAATTCGTATTACACAAAAAAAAAAAAAAAAAAAAAAAAAAAATAAAGATTTAAATTTTTATCTGTTAAAGCAGGCTAAAGTTAAATAAAGTCACACAAAAGTTCTAACCAACAATGAACAAGTACTGACGCATCAAGACTGCAGACCGACAATACACGTGTAAACACTAGGCCCTGTTGGACCTGCGCGCGAGATGTGTGCATTAGAAGCGCGCGCCAGGCCTCTTACCATCGAGCATTTATACGTAAAGGATTGATGCGCGCGACTGGAGCGTACGCTCGAAAACCGCCGGAAAAACCGTGCATGTAAACGGGACTATTGTCACCGGAGCTTGCGCTCCATTGCAATTTCAAGTTTTGATCATGTTATGCCTGTGTCACGCCACGACGTCAAACTATGAGCTCGGACTATGACGTCATGGCTTTCGCCTCCACTGCCCAACGAACGGAGATGTTCGAGGTTTTGCGCGTTATTTAATAGTTCTATTCAGCTATGCATCCTCGAATAAATTAAGAAAAGTACGTATTTCGTTGAAATCGACGTATTAATTATTAGTTGCTTTTCTTAATTAAAATTCGTTCTATGTAGATTTTTCTTATACACTTTGGACAGCGATACCATTGTTACAGTAAGCTAACAGATAGTAAAGTTACATCATTTTCAAGATAATGAACGTTATTTGATGAGAATCGTACTTAGTCAGCGAAGAAATGATTTGCTAAAACACTGCATTCAACGCGTCATTTTTGACGGGCTTACAAGATATTTATATCCATTTAAATATTTTAAGTCACTGTTATGATATACTGGAAGACAGAAATAAAGGTATGTATGCATTTAAATTAATATATTAATTATTAGTCGCTTTTATTACCGATGTCAGTATCTCAGACACAGATTTCCAGTAGGTCAAATTTAAATCGCAATACAATGAATGTATTCATACGCGGGTAATAAATATACTAATTTTGAACAACGATATTAGTAGAAATTGTGCTTATGTCGAAATGCAGACAAAACCAGAATAACAATTGACACTTTTTTGCAGAATAATTCACAATGAATTTAGTTTTGCAAATAATTTAAGCTGCTTTCATAAGTTCCGAACTACTGAAATTACGGTATTTTTATACGGATGGAAGTAGTTCCGTATTTATCGTGCTGACTGAGTTCACGCGCTATAGCATTAGGTTCTGGGATTCCTAATTTATTTTTAATTTAATTGGTTCCCTAATTCTGACATCACTCATTAAGTAGAAGTTCCATCTGTATCTCTGTGTAAACTACAACAGAAATATGCACAAATTACAAAATAAGGTTACGAGTATTACATAACAATCATCATATATATTATTTCCATTAGGTGTCTTTTTGTCACAAGGTATTATCTCCCTTCATACATAACCGAAATCAATGAATGAGGTGTCATTTTAAGGCTTATGATCTCCACTTTGGTCACATCGTATTTTAAGAAAGGAATTTTTGAGAATTTGACCCTTAAAGGGCAAAAATGTGAATATTTCTTAAATGCTGTTTTTTGTTTTGTTTTGTTTTACGAGTCATTTATCTCCCTTGGTACCTGTCTGAAATCTTTTAATGCAGTATCAGTTTAAAGATTAAGCTCTCCGCCCTCAAAGGGCAAGGGTATCAATATTTCTGCAAAGTGTTTTGGTGTCACGGGCCATTTATCTCCCTTCATATCTAACCAATATAGATAAATGAGGTATCATATTAAAGATCAATGTCTTCGCCGTGGCCACATTATATTTTAAGAAAGGAATTTTTCGTAATTCAAACCTTAAAAGCCGAAACTTTCAATAGTACTAAAATGCGACTTTTGTGTCACGAGTCATTTATCTCCTTGGATATCTAACTGAAATCGATAAATGAAGTAGGATTATGAAGAGTAATGTCTCAGCTTTGGTGGCATTATGCATCAAGAAGGATCTTAAAGGAAAAAGTTTCAATGGTGCTACAACGCATTTTTGTGTCACGAGCCATTAATCTCCCTTCATATCTATCCAATATAGATATCATATTAAAGATTAAGGTCTCCGCCGTGGTCACATCATATTTCAAGAAAGAAATTTTTCGTAATTCGACCCTTAAAGAGAATTTTTTAAAAATATTTCTATAATGCTTTTTTTTTTGTGGCTCCCTTGATAATTAAACAAAATTGATAAACGAGATATCATTTTAAAGATTGAGGTCGTCGTAAGGTCTTCGGTTCCGTTACACCATATTGTAAGAAATGAATTTTTCAAAATTCGACCCTTAAAGGGCAACAGTATTAATAATTTTACAACGCATTTTTCTGTCATAAGCCATTTATCTGTTTTGATACCTAACCGAGATGGATAAATGAGGTATCGTTTAAATATTAAAGAAACCGCTTGGGTCACATCATATTAAGAAAGAACTTTTGCCAAATTCAACCCTTATGAGGCAAAAATATCATCATTTCTAAAACTTTTTTTTTTTTACCTCGCTTAATGCCTAACCGAAATCGACAAATGAGGTATCATCACTTTAAGTCTAAGGTATCCGCTTTGGTGCACCATATTTTATTGAAGGATTTTTTTTGAATCGACCCTTAAAGGGCAATAGTATCAATATTATTTCTACAACGTGTTTTTTTTTTTTTTTTTTTTTTTTTTTTTTTTTTTTTTTTTTTATTACGAGCCATTTATTTACTTCGATAGCTGACCAAAATTGATAGATGACATATCGTTTTAAAGATTAAGGTCTCCAATTAGGTAAAATCATACATTAAGAAAGAATTTTTTGGAATTTGATGCATTAAGAGGTCGCGTGTATGAGACAGTTCAGAGTCAAGTCTCTAGATTGCAGCAGCAGATATCACAGAAATGTCAATAAACTTTTGTATACAATAAGTAGCTTTCCGGATATTTTTTTGTGTGTGTGTTACGGAAACATTTCTGTTTTGCTATACAATTCCAATTTAAACATTTTATTCTCACAGACACACATATCACAGAGACGTTCATTTGCTGTGTGCATTTTGTTCAGGTTGGTTGTATTATGTTAAGGGTCAGTGACAGTTTGTCGTTCATAGTGTGTGTTTTAAATTTTCCTAACTGTTTTGTAATATTTTGTAAGTATTTTGATGCGTACCTCTACAAATAAATATTTTCTACAAAGTGCGGTTCTACTTATATTATAAGCATTAAACATCACTATTCATCGTGTTTCATTCGCGAAATTTTCGCACGGATCGTCTAGTTACAGAGAAATGAATTGTCAGAGCACTCCGTTAAACCCGTCATTTTATCATAAAACACACAGATTTGTGACAAAACCACTCATGGTAATTGCATCACCATAATGCTCCCGCTCACACCTCACCGGTTATTCGTGGTTTTTTGGTAAAAACACAACTGTTGTTTTGAATCAGCCACCGTATTCGCCCGACATGCCCCCCTGTGACTTCTTTCTATTCCCGAGGATGAAAAGTGACTTGAAAGTACTACATTTTCCCACGACTAACAAGATCAAGATAAAAACAGAATCGCTGAAGGCGCTGAATGTGATACCAAAAAGTGAATTCCAAACGTACTTCCAAGATTTGAAAAAGCTGTGGCATAAGTGTGTTTTATCTGAGGGTCATTACTTTGAAGAAGACAAAATTGTTCCAGAATTAATAAATAAATATTCTTTTGAAAAAAATCCTGTTATTTTTTATCAGACCTTACATTCGCAAGCAGCCAGTTTTTCTACCGCAAAGCGGTTCTGTGAACCCTGCACAATCTAACCAGGCTGAGAAGTTGTAACTGCAAAATTTCACACAGATTGGTTTATAATTATTATACTTATCAAATACAAATTATTCTGTCATAAACAGCTAAACGTAAATACTCATTGGAATCTGTAGATAGTGCATTAGAAAACTAACAAATGGACGTTTTCACTTTAAGGTATGAGATCACAAACAGTTTAGTTCTTTCATAAATCTCTTCGCACCCTACACCTAATTAGCGGCTGTATTAGGTCCGTAAGATTCAAAAATAATTTCCGATACTCAACACTGTCGGCATTGTCCAACCTGATGTGGATTATACACACTGGAACTATACACTAGATGTAGGTTATTCAGCAATAGTATTTATTTCTTAAATTATCTTCAAAATTTGTTCCACCAGGCGTTTGATTTCCTCGTTAGGAAGTTTATATGTTAATTCTATTTCACGTCATTGTCTATTATTGTCTCAAAGTATTTAAATGACAAAATGATCTCGGGTATTCAAAGGCGGTTTTTATTTTTCAGCCCGTTCGTCTAGTCAGATCCATTGCAATTTAACATTTTAATAGGCCATTTTGAAATGCGATGCAAGAGTTTGGGAGAGGCACTGATGACTGATCGATTTCCGGGATAAAAGGGATAAAAGGAAGGCGGAGGAGCAGGGAGTAGTTCAGGGGACGCTCTTGCCTTTGGAGTTGGGAATTGTCCCTAAAAATGGAACGTAGTGGGGGTGTAAAGAGAATGAGAAACAACTACATTAAATAATCAAAGAGTATCCCAAGAACATATAATTTTCTCAAATACCTATGGAATGATGGCTTCTACTTGCTGAAAAAATTTGAGAGATAAATTAATTCCCCAATCGAATATTAGGGTAGGGACTGCTAAGAGAGGACTCATCTGAATGTAGGATATTCTAAGAGCCAAAGCGTGGAATATTCTAAGAGCCAAAGCGTGGAATTTTAGAAGCCTGAATGGGACAGGTAGATTTTAGAATTTAAAAAAGTGTTGAAACTATCTTTGGTTAGATGTTGTTCGGATTAGTGAGATTAAGTGGAAGGATGCACAGGTTTTTTGGTATGGGAAATATTCAATATTTAACACACAAGCTTTCAGTGGAGTTAATGGTGTGGGATTTCTATTTAACAAAACACTAGGGAAAGGGATGACTTATTACGAACAGTTTAGTGACGGTATAATTTGGGTGAAGATAGAAACAAAGACGGCTTCAACCACGTTAATATAGGGATATATGCTGACGACACAAAAGGATGATGACGGATTGGAGAAAATTAGAGAAGGAAAAGTGGGAAATATTGTAGGAACATTTGGTCTCGGAGAAAGAAACGAGCAAGGAATCAGGTGGACAGAGTTTTGTGAAAAATATATACTGGACTTAGATATCACGATATTTAAGAATCATGTATGAAAGATATACACCTCGAACCGTCCAGGGGTTACAGGTAGACATTAGCTAGATTATACCGTTCCCAATAAAGCAGAGGTGGTCACTGGTCAACCCGCGGCCCGCCTTGATCATGTTTCTGGCCCGCGAGATCCATCACAATTTTCCAAAATATGTTTATTTTATAATGGCCAAAGAAGCGAAAACCAATGTATTTAAAAAGTATATTGTTTTTGCATCCATGTATTCAAAAATTAACTATCGAAATTACAACAAAAAATTAACTTTATTTTTAAAATAGTATTCTTGCGTATTTATGACAGAAAAAAAAGGTCTATATAATTTTATATGCGGTCCGCGGAGCTATGATGGTTTTGTAAAGTGGCCCGCACGATCATTTGGGTTGGCCACCCGTCCTATAAAGCATAGCCGGGAGCAGAAATAGACTCTGGCTACGATCTAACAATTACGAAGTGCAGGCTGAAATTCAAGAGAATAAAGAAGCATCACAGACAAGACACACATGCACTGAACATATTGAAAAAATCTCAAATATGAAAAAACTGCAGAGATTATAGACATTGGTTTGAATTCATTCTGCAATTAATTTAACAGGGGAATGATGGTTAACAGGAAGTAAGCTGGCTGAAAATCTTGGATCACTGAAAAACAAGAATTTATCGGCTATGCAGAGAATGCATGCCGAGGATGAAGCCGAAAGAGAGCAGTACAGTAAAATAAACAGGAAATGAAAGAAAGCAAAAGAAAAGTGTCTGCAAGAAAATTGCGAAGAAATCAAAAAGAAAACGGGCGTAGCTAAATTAGATGCGTCCATGGAATTTTGGAGAAGTGAAGAAACGATGTATAAACATCAAAGCTGCTGATACGAAACCTCTTTTAAATTCATTATTTAGAGATAACCGATGAAAGGATTTCATATATTGGAATGATTTGACTGGAAAGAGAAGACGATGGTGAAATTTATGAATTAGGAGATCTTGTTTTAAGTACAGAATTTGACAAAACTTTGAAAGATTTGAACTCAATTAAAGCAGTTGGAATTTATAAAATTCCTGTAGAACTTCTAAAATCCGTAGGTATCGATGGTATCGATGGTATCGAAAGTATATTCAAACTGATGTCAGAAAGTTATAAGACTGGAAGGAAACTGATATCAAAAAGTTACGAAAAAGGAGATATTCCAGTTGTCTTTAATAAGTATCAACTTCACTATCCCAAAGAAAACACAAGTCAATAAATGTGAACATTATCGCAGTATTCGCACGCTTCAAAATTACTTAAAACGATAATATACAAAATAATAGAGGAGATATTAGATGAATATTATTTTGGGATTGGCATAAACCGTGCAACAAGAGAAGCAATTCTGTCATTAATATTCAGATTGCTATATTAAAGGTCTGTTAGAAGGGGTTGCAATACAAGGTTCCAGTCTATCTCTATTAAGACTCAACTCGTATGCAATTGAAGCAATATAGTAAATTTAAAAAAGAAAAAAAAAATTGTGATATAAGTGTTCAAGGAGAAACAGTTTATTGTGATTTACTGATGACATTGTTTTTCTAGAAAAACAGTGAGCGTACAAGGGGGACAAGTAACTGAATCGCATGAACAAAATATTGAGGGAAGAATCTGAACTAGATATAAACCAAAGTAAGACAAAAATCATGAAATGTAAGAAAAATGATAGCAATAACAGTAGATTAAATATAAAATATAAAACCAGATGTAATAAGAGAATCAAGTGAATTCTATTACTTAGGAAGTAACTTAATCAGGCCTACTCTTCCGATAGATACCGACAAAGTCGATAGGTTTAACGTTCTGATGCGACGATCGAATCACCATCAACAGAGCCGTATACCCGCACTCCAAACGCACTGTGGAGAGGTCCATAACCCTGCAATACCAACAAGTTCAAATAAGAACAAGAGTGATCAAGTTAGATAGGAAGGGGGCTGGTCCAAGTGGAAGCAATGCCAGCGCAGATGGGGCCCCATTGGTGCCAACCCAGATCCCATAGGTCGTGAACCCCAGAGAGAAACTCACAAAACCAACTCAGCACCAAGTCCCTCAGATAAAAAAGTCACGCACACGTATGAAAAAAGTATCTGTGTCCTTCCTAATTATTTCCTTGTAAAATTTTCATCAAGATCGGTTTAAGAGTTTAGTCGTGAAAACGTATCAAACAGGCAGAGACTGAGTTACTTTGTATTTATAGTATTACTAGTGTAGACGGGAAGGAAATCGGACATGGTATTTTGCAGAAACCATATGGCCATTCGATTAAAGTGATTTCTGGAAACAAAAGAAACCCGAAATCTGGATGGTCGAACGGGGAATATAACGCACTTCCCCCCCCCCCCAAATGTCCACATTTATTGCCTTTTCAAGTATCTTATTAATGAATCTTGTAACTACCAAAATAGTAAACGCATCGTTCACTAATACCGAAGCGCGGGGATGCAGCCAGGGGGAAAAAAATAAGAAAATATTTCGCTTGATATGTAGTCATGTGAGGGCGCGTTTCAGTGAGCTTCATGTCACTGGAAGCGGAGGTATTTTGTTTTCGCAAATCCGCTATAAATGTGAAGAACAGGAAAGGATCATATTGTTGATGCCTGGCTAGCAGGGAAGGCGGCGAACAGTTCCCCAGCTGCGCAGCGCGCCCCACCCCGGACTACCACATCCCCACGCAGTGGCTGCGCCGCCCGCCACACCACATACGACCGCCCTCCCGCCAACCAGGGCGGCATGCTCACCGAGGAGGTGGCTGACTCTCGCACCCACTCCTATCCTTTCCTGACGGCCGCACTCTCCCCACTCACTACGTTCCTTGTTCTTTTGAGAAACACAAAGAAAGAATCTAACAACCCTCCAGAGATTGTATACACTAACAGAAATTGTCACCAACGACATATTTCTTCTCCTAAGCTAAATGACACACTTCAAAGCTGGTGTCACAAGTACTACCACTAATCGTATAGCCCGACGACCTACCAAACATACAGCAGTTATTGAATTAATATACACACATGTACACCCGCCCTAAATAAGGAAAATTATCTTTGATTACAGATTCTGAGAACCAGCATGAGGCATAGCCACCAGACTTTCCTTCGATATCAAGACGCAGAATTATGCGTGTTGTGTGTGTTCATCATTACTGTACAGTTTTGTTGCTGTTTATATTATATGGTTGTTTATGAAATAGCGCGCGGAGCTGTTTACTTGCTACGCGGATGCCATGCCGGGGAAGGGTGTGTACAAAACAGCACCCCGACTGGCTCAATAAATCGGTACAGCAGTGCGCGCATGCGCATATTGACTACTGCAAGGAGGGTGTTCGGGTTGCGCAGACATTCTTTCCCTCCCCTTGTTTTGTAAATTCATTAACTTAAGCTTCACCTTGCTTGATTCAGGAGAAGGAAAGAGAGTAATTATATAGTGTAACAAATATTATAACACTGGATATATATACTACATAACTACCATAGAACGTCTATCGAAATCATAGTTGACTAATTGACAGTGACGGAGCCAGGTGGGAGAGCGATAACGGTAGAGTCAGGCATTCAGGAGGACGTCGGTTCAATTCCCAGCTGGGTCATTCAGGTTTCGGTTTCCCAAAATCGCACCAAGAGATTGCTGGTGTCCTATAAAAAGGCGAATTCTTTCCCGTTCCTTGCCCCAACCCTCTCTCACCTCTAATAACCTAAACTTCTATGAGGCGCAGAAGCCATAAGCAAAAAAAGAATATTCCGACATACATTTATATCGTGAGAGATGAAAAGATATAACATTACATATACGTTAATCACTGAACTCGCCTACAGTGTTGTAAGTCACAATCAAACCCTTCATTACCCGCATTTTATAAGGCAAATTGTTCTAAATTTGCTGTCTGTACGAGATCTGGCGGGATAATGATCTAAGTTTTACATCGTAAGCTACATGGGTGATTGCATCTTCGTCGGCAAGTCTTATGTGCCATTTATCGTAAGTATTTGTTTTGTCTGTGCTTTCTTCAAATCTCAAGTGCGTATTCATCTTTGCTGTAAACCATACCTACATAAGACCAGTGGATAATATGGATACGGTTGGTAGCAGTATTCACCCGGGAAATTACGGTTGCGTATTTCACCCATCCGGAATTTAACAGCGCCCGACGTGCATAGAGCGAGTAGACAACCTGAACACCGGCTTGTACATACTAAACCCCTGATTCCCTCATAACAGAGGGCACCAAGATAGACAATGGAGCCACGGCCATGGGCATTCTAATACCGTTTGCTAACTATAGAGAGATCGTGGCTCTGTATAGCAATGTTACAAAAACATGTACAGTACTCATTGTGTGAGCTTGCGTTGTGCGTAAGCGTGATATGCTGCGGTCACTTGGAGGCCTAGCGCGCAATGGTCAGCCTATCCTGTGAGCGCGAGAAAGAGGCTTAGTGCAACAGTGGAGGACGCGGGTTCGAATACCCATCCAAACTTCAGTTTACCATGGTTTCCCGAAATCATTCCAGCTAATTCCTTCTCATTTCTTGTACCTCGTCCTATAGTTAACTCGACGTACATGATGCTAAAAGCCTTTAAAAAAAGTTACTCGCGCCCAGTTCTTTTCCGCCTCTAATGACTGATAGAACTACTGAGTCCGTTTAAACAAACACAGAGGAAAAAACCGGCAAACTGACCAATTAGCCAACGCTGTCGGGTGGTTCATTGGTTAAGGAACCTGACTGGAAATCGAAAGGTCCCCTTTCTTGGTAGGGATTTTCAAAGACCCTTAACACAACCTTCATATATAGTACAGAAGTACGCCAAAACGGTTGCGCTGTTCACATTCCACGCTAATTGACCCGGTAGGATTACCGGGTTATGTTGTGTGTTAGGAGAAAAGAAATGTTCGCCCTGCCTCCGATACCAGGCTTGGTGTGCCTGCTTCAGGTTGAGCTGATGTGACTGACCTAGGCGGCACTCCTGTCTGACGGCAGCCCTGGAGCGCAGCACACTCATGCAGGTCTGCCCGTGCTGGCGGTAGAAAGCGTCGTCCTTGGGCAGCAGCAGCGGCAGGCAGTTGCGGTGACCCCGGTCTGTCCCACAGCAGTCCAGCTCGGTGCGGGTGAACGCCGCTGCCAGAGAAACAAACAGACTTCAGCCATACACACACACAAATACAGGCGCGCGCTCGCGCATCTCGTTGTCATTGCACTCAGGCCTTAAGTAGTAGGTAAGCGCATAAACATGTAATCTGGGTTTCGATCTAAATCTTGTCTTTGTGAACCGACGTTAATTTTACTGATGTGAACAATCCAGAAAAAGGAAAAAATATTACCGGCTAATAATAGAAATTTTAATCCGCCTAATAGCCAGGGATTGTTCTTGGCCATGATGCGAAGATAGCTAGTTTTAGAAGTGGTACTACATGAAATTTCCGCAATCCAGTACTAAGTTATCAGAGCAGCAGACACAGGGCCCCGTAATACCTAACCAACAAGTTGTCACCCATCAGTCATCCACACATCTATACAACACCAAACACGGAAAGAGACTGTTCTTTTTACTTCTATATCATTGAAATAGGACGATTCTCACACGGATCTGTGACTTGCCGTAGAGTAGAACGTCATTGACACATAACATGTGCTTAAATTTTTTATATACCTTTAAAATATTTCATCTAAGGTTTTTCTTCACCTAAAAAGTTATTTTTCATTTGTTTGAAATTGTGTTTCTAATTCAGGTGTGGTTTCGCAGCATCTAAGAGACAATAATAATAAACAATAATTTCAGGTAATAATATCTGAAGTAAGAGACATGTTGAAGACAACCGAGCCGGTTGTTGATACGTTGTCATTTTATGATGCTATTCGGTTGAACTCCAGTGAATAATTCATTTTAGTATCTTGATTTTATTTTTTATGACTCCTTACTTTATACACTTTATTTCAAAATTCTGCAGAAGTGACGACAACTTAAATTTTATTTTCTACCAAAGTATTTGAGTAAGTATACAGAATTTTATAAAATTCTGGAAATGAAATTCCAGCTAATCTTTAAAACTGTTGACATGCGTCTTAGTGATAGTGTTACTCTTAAATGATGTGTGGCTAAAGCTACTCTGAAAAACTGTTGACATGCGTCTTAGTGACAGTGTTACTCTTAAATGTCTCGTGAACTCACTGCCGAGATTGTCATCAATTCGTAAAAGCAGAAACAGTGAATTTACATTATCATCGCGCATGATAATCTTATAAACATGTGCTCATCATTAACCTACTACCAGGGGCGGATCCAGGGGGGGGGGGCTAGGGGGCTCAAGGCCCCCCCCCCAAGTATCTAGGCCCACCTCCCCACCTCCGACATTGTAATTTTTGAGACCTTTTTTTTATCTCTACGAATTCGAGGCCCTAGGGGACTATTATAAATACTACCTTTTGCCCAACTCAAGCATCCCCAAATCCAAAATCCACTGAAGCCCCCACCCCCAACCAAAATCCACTCGAGCCAAGCCCCCCCCCTCCAAAATCTCAAAGTCCGCTCAAGCCCCTCCCAAAACAAAATCCTGGATCCGCCCCTGCCTACTACGATTATTGTTCAGTTATGATTGAAATCTAGGTTAAAGTGGTACTCCTCCATAAGCGAAAAGAGCGTTATCTACAGTGGCAAACCAATTGTATCAGGAACCAATGGTTAAAGATCAGTCAAATACATCAAAGAAATACGTGTAGGTGCTTTCACTTGAAACAGACATCACATCAATGCGGAGGCAGACGATGCCACATCTGTTGCACTTCTGCAATGTATACTGCGGCAATGATGAACGTTAACATTACAGTAACAGTAGAGGGAATTTGCAGAGTGTATGATATTCCATCTGCAGGTGTCTGCCAACCCTGAACGTCAATTAACATTACGTAAATGGTTAGTGCCAGAGCGTGTACTTCTTCAAATTTATTTTACTAGATGTGTGAGAAAGAGTTTTCTGCATATCCTTATATTGTCATATTACCTGCACACTACTGAATCTTGAAAATATTGTCTTCGGTTCACAATCTCCTAGTACAAACTGCTATTACGCAATAATAACAAGGTATAAGCATAAAATTTCATCCCTAAGCAGAAAGCTGCGTAGTTAGCTGAAACTGCTGCGCAAGGGGCCTGATGGAACGCAGTTATCCTGTCATGTTTCACTAACCAACATGCTCTATTAGCACGATCCTATACAACCCTCCACTTATCTCCGAAATCGAAAGTCCGGAAAATGCTGGGCCACATTTTTTCAGTAACAGGGGATAACTTTCAAGTTATCATTGATATTTGATTTTAATTTATTTAATTGCGGTGGGGCGCACGCTGCGGTGGCAATTTTCGCACTCATGGTCATCTATTCCCTTTGATACACTACTCTTAATTCTTCCATCAATATAATTCCAAGCCTCATTACCAGCATACGTCTTGTATACTTCCAGCACTCTCGTCTCTCCTCCTGTATTCCCGTTAATCTAATTCCAGCACCTTTATCATAATAGCTACTGATTGAGATCTGTAGTTATTTCCAGAGACAAATCTAACTGTCTCCTTTGCATCCCTTGCAACTTTTATATTTGCCACGCAAAATGTATGTCCCACTCTACACCACCATAGTCAAGCAAGTCTAACCAAAGTTTTGTAAGCCAATTCCCTCACTTCTATGGTACATCTCCTCTTCACACTCTCCAATAAATCAAATATTTTGATTCCTTTTCCGTGACTAATGTGTCGAACCAACTTGAGCCTGTTATCAAATGTTATCCCAAGATATTTACTCTTTAGATCTTTAACAAGCAATTCCTTCCACATCCTATAGTCAGAAATACCTTTGGTTATATACCTTTAGATTTTTATCTTTGTACCTAATAAACTGACATTTCTTTGCATTCATCGCATGTTTCCCAACCGAGCTAGATATTCTGTACACGTCACCCTGCAACGGTTTACAGTCTTCTCTCGTTTTGATCTTATTAAAAATCACAATAACTTCTGCAAACAACTTAACTTCTGTAGCACTCCGTTTCCACTTCCAGTTCTTTTGATATTCCAATTTCTACCCAAACCATTTGATTTTTACTTTTTTTTAAGAATTCTTCCACCCAGCAAGTCACTTTTTGACCCACTTCAATGGTTCCTTCCATGTTTTTACCATTTTATGGCTAACTCTGTGAAGTTCCTTGAAATGCTCTAGTGCTATACAATCAATTTCACCTCCCTTATTATTTCCTTCTTTTATGATTTTGCATTTGATGCAGACGGCACTGAAAATTTATGTATTTGTGATGACTACATGTTACATGAAGTTGTAATAGAGTAACTATAATTTTCGTCGACTTCGGAAATTTCCTGGTTAATATTTACAACGTTCAGCAGGTTACCACGAAAGTCTTAAGAGCCTTTATAGCACTCACAGATAGGAAAGCGCCTTTATATCATTCACCGGTGCAGGTAAGTCTTAAGAGAATAAAAGATCAGAAATATTTGTGGATGTTAGGCATAGTACAGATCTATAAATGTAGCGTAGAATATATCGTTTATCTTACAAATTCGTCGAGATATCTCAACTCCACCAGTTCAGGATAAATAGTAGTACTGTAACGGTTTCATGGACTTGTGCACTCTCACTGCACCACTGTCTGTATTACCCTATGCTAGTAACTGCTACGAAAAGCGGCTCTTGAGATTACCATACAATGGGTTCCACGGAGCTTTCTTGCGTATTTCACACACAAAGAAAAATTCTCCAGAAATATAGTGCAGTTTAAGGGTTGCGTAAAATTCCAGCAGTTTTGGTATTCAGTCTACAGAAAAAAAAATCTCATCATGATAAACAGTTCTCGGGCTTCAGTCACATCCATTTTAACCTGTGCTGTGTTATTGTCGGCCTACTGTTGCCAACTATGGTTCCACCGGATCTCATCAATTATTGAACCTGATTTTAATTAAGCACAGCATTCTGAAATCAAATTAAAAGTGAATGAATAATTTACTAACACTGTAATTTAAAAATTAATTTCCATTTATGACTACAGAAATTTAAATGAATGTTCATATTTTTTCTTACCTGTTTTATTAAAAAGGGTTTATGATGGCATTTTTTATCCCAAAACACTGAGTTGGAACATTTCTCGACTGAAATGTAATGAGGAAATAAGAAAAAAATAACACCGATAATGATGTGATAAATCAAAAAGTGTATTACAAAAACAAGGGTTTTATTTTAGCTGCACTTGACGGATAAACAACCACTAAAAACCCATTATTACTGAATATATTTGTTCATAAATTGTGTCGTTAGCTTTTTTTATAAAAAATAAAAAATCTGCTTAACGTCTCTTAACAGCGAGGTCTTTAGAGACGGGAAAGGATGGGGGGCAAGGAATGGGAAGGCATTCGGCCATAGCCTTTTGAAGGAAGCATCCCGGCATTTGCCTGGAGTGATTTGGGAAACCATGGAAAACCCAAATCTGGATGCCCGGACGGCGAGGGCATCGTTAGCTTTCGGGACATGAGATCATCACAGGGTCATTACTGGCACGTTTATATTGTAGAATACTATTATTAATAGTTTTATCACTCAATTGATGTCTTCTACCGTCGCGAGGTTCAACCCTTTAGGGATCCAGAGAGGGACACTTGTCATTCACTACGCAATTGCATGATCCGCCTCCAATACTACATATTACCCACTCGAGAGTCAAAGTCATGTTTCTTCCTCCCACTTGGAAAATGAAATTATCTCCATTACTCCCATTCGGGATATGTGACGCTTCTTCATCAGCATGTAGCAGAGTTCAGTTTTACTAGGATGTTTCTGTAAATTAGTTCACTAAGGGTGAAAACATAATGCATGTTGTAAAAATGAAGACTTTTCCGGCGTATGACTTCAGTGTAGTCTTCACGGGTGTACCGCCGGATAGTGTTGTGGAAACACAATATTTCAATGGCTAGCTCCGCCGTCTTCTTCAGGTGTAGAGACATCTGCACTGGTCGGCTGACCCACAGATACTGAGATGGTTCGGGTGCCTCTATTCCTTATATACACGTCAACGCCCAGCCAGTTGGTTGCGGGCCTGGCTCATAGTAAGCCTTCGCCGAGGCCACGCAGCCGCCGGACGCGGACCTACCAACAGCAGAGGAAGGAGTAAATGTCAACCGACAGCAAACTCCAACGAACCAGCTCCAAATGGCGGAGCTTCAACTGGCTGCTCTGACTGAGAACCATCTCAGTATCTGTGGGTCAGCCGACCAGTGCAGATGTCTCTACACCTGAAGAAGACGGCGGAACTAGCCATTGAAATATTGTGTTTCCACAACACTATCCGGCGGTACACCCGTGAAGACTACATTGCGATAATGCATGTTGATGGGAAGATTTTTATTTTATTATTATTATTTTTGTTTTTGGGTCGCACATGAGACATCACCGACTTTACCCTAAAGATCAGATTAGTTGCCCCATCATAACCGGGGAACACGATAGCGATGCCTCCAATGTTTGTGACTTGAACAGTCTATTTCTCATATATAATTGTACTTACTGTCAACAAAACTTGCGTCTTGCTTTACTGTACTTTCCCTCAACAAACAATTGTCCTACTAAAGAATTAACTCCCGAAAACTTTTTATCCGTTGCTAAGCCAGTTCTCTGGCGTACCTGTGGTCTCTGCAGTCTGCGTGAGGTCGTGGTCCAGCATCTGCCCCCAGGCGACGAACGCCATGGTGACGGCTGAGTCGAGCACGTCCCTCGGCTGATGAACAGTGGCGGACACTCGCCGGGGGTTGGGCAGGGGGAAGCCCGTGAGTCGGGACGCCCGCGGGGCGCTCACACCTGCTCACCAAAAATGCACCTTATAGATACATCTGTACTCTTATAAATTTATAAGCAACCTACGTTTGTCTGAAGGTTTGAAACGGTAACATTTAAAAACTACCGCAAAATATTTTAGTGCTTATGGTCCGGATTAAAATCTGCACAAATAGCTTCTGACTTACATGTACCGAAGAATGAAATAAGAAATTATAATCGTTTCAAGATCGGAGAAATTGCGCACAGATCGCTTTTCATTTGAGATGTTCACTTCTTTCAAGAAACACTGACAAGATATTACACTACGATCTTTCTAAGCTTCTGGTTTATTTTTTGACTTAGATTATTTACTCTAAAAATAACAGTAATGTAAAATACTGACCATTTAGATTTATTTTCTTCTAAACAAGGTATAAAAGTTATTTTAAAATTTTTAGTGTGCTTTTTTGACGGCGGTTTTTATGTTTTTAAACAATTATTTTATAGAGCATAAATGATTGATCTAATCAGCATATCGTCAAAACGAAACCTTCATCCAAACAGCAAATAATTTTAGTTTCCTAAAGGATAGATATTACTGAAATCTTTTTTTTTTTTTTTTGCTATGGAATGTAAATATTTTTTATCCCAATATTTATTGCTATTACCGTTGTTATTATTAAAGAAAATTCTAATACTACAGTATACTTCCAAGCAAGCGAAGTCGGGGTAATTGCTAGTCATTAATACATTAATTTATACTGATGTAACTTTTCTTTCATTACGGTTTGACTGATCGTTGATGAGCCGGAGAATTTCGTGAACGAGGAACAGGTTGCGACTTGGCCTGAGTCAAATACAAGGAATCATACCGACATTCCCGTGAAGTGATTTTGCGAAGCCGTCAGAACCGAAATCTGGCTGGCCGGGCCGGAGTTCGAACCCAATGCTAGGCCAGAACTTTAAAGATCATACCCATGATCCCTTGATATAAACCCTTGTTCTGAAATTTTATATAGCGTTGTATGAAGGTAAGTCTTATCTTCAATGTAGTTATAATTTTCTTTCTGTTGTATCCACTGCTAGCTGCGCGACTATCACTGAACAACATGGTCTCTCTAAATACAGCGGTATGGATCTGAATTAACAAATCAGTTCTGTTATGGCCTCTCTCCTTCCTGTTTGTAGCAAAGAAGAGTAATGTGCGTCACTCAGTTATCAGGATCGAAACTGATCTAAGGCCTTCAGCACAATTTGAGAACAGTGTAGCAAAAGAATTCTATGAATAGACTGATAAGTTTAAAAGTTGTCCCAAGAGCGGAACGCTCGTTCCAATCCAATTCCTGATGATAATACTGGACGAATATATGAGACGCAAATCGCATAAAAGTTAGTCATGGTTCACCCTATGAAATCATCCACTACAAGACTGCCTAAAGAAGTGAAGGAAGAATTGCATGAGCGGCTCGTTCCTCAGCTCAAAACATTCATTTAATGGGGCATACATTGGGCATAAAGGACAAGGTGGCTTGAAAATCAATGCTGTTATGTTGGTAATCGATATCTTTTTAAGATCACTACCACTGCATATTCTATAAATTTTGGAAATATTTCTACATCACAGGTCAGGTAATTATTCACGGACACACGTAGTATTTATTACATGAAATAAATATTTTATTGTATATTTGGATACAAAAATTAACAATATAGTTAGAATAAAAAATATATAATTTTTTAAAAATATACTACACTAAAAACATTTAAATATAAACCTAGAAAGCCTAAACAAACTAGTTTAAACAATAAAATTACCTTTACTAAAGTCGCTGGATTGAAATCATTCCAACTAGTTTCAATCGTTTAGTGCACCATATGCTTAAAGCTAAAACTAACATTGTCAAGTGCCATTTACTCTCGCGTGCTGAGGGCTCCGTAAATAGATTATGTATTAAATTGAAGTCACTAAAAGTTGAAAAGTTATTGTGTTTCTTAGAGAAACTTCAAACATTCATAAAAATAGAAGTATTTACCTCCGATTCACGAAACTCTCCGTCTAAACGCTTTTATATATAAAATCGTAGGGGTCCTAAACCGCATCCTCACGGACAAACCAAGGAAACCAATTCAGCCGATATTCACACGAAATGTTATTGAGGTGGAGAGAAAGGTTTTTATGTATAATTCATTCCAATAGGTGGCGCTGGTAGCAAGGGCGTATCCAGGATCAGAACTAGGAGGGACAACATCTGAATTGGGGGGGAGGGGGGTTGCAACTGGTATTGTTTTCGAGGAAGTGGGGTGGGGGATTTAAATATGAAGATTTTTTACAAAATAAACTATTTATATTATTGATCAACATAGTAATCCAAATACCTACTATGCAGTTAATCAAGATTGTAACTCAATTATAGTTTTTTATGTAAACATTAACCTTCTAGGATTGTCAGAAAAATTTTCAATAACTTTATTTGTCAATATCTCACGGTGTACTTTCACGAAATTTCGATGCACACTCATCAGGCATAATCCCGCCAATCTTTACTCTCACATAGTGCTCCTGAGCCAGTTCTTCACTCGTCGAAGCGTACTGAAGGCAACTTGACTTTTCTTCTTCCTGCCCCTCGCTGGATACGCCCTTGGCTGGTAGGTATTTTGACTGAGAGAAAGACAATATTAAATGGATTCCTCCAAGTATTAGCATTAAATATAGAAGTTAGACTTCAGAGCCACCCATCAAAATGAAACATAACTAAAACCTTTACCACCTGAACAACATATGGTGCTTATTGTCCTTGATACTGTGTGAATACGTCCTTAATAGGTCCAGTTGTTTGTTCGTGATGACGCGGTTTACTCACGTACAATGGATTTTAAATGGCGCAGTCGAAATGCCTACCAGGAGAGTTGTGGTGAGTGAATTTATATCATCTAATATTATAAATGTGAGAGTAAAACAATTACTCAGAAATAAACTTCACCTGCGGTGTTTGGCCTTTGCAGATGATCTAGCATTTCTCTCCAACAACAGACAAGAGACAATCTACGCCCTTGAAAAACTGCATGAAATTTCAGCTAAATGTGGTCTCCAAATCTCTTATGCTAAAACCCACTATATGGAAGGATCATTGCGGTACCAAGATGGACAACACTTGAAAACCCGATTTGGCAATATCTCTCAAGTTAGTAAATTCAGATATCTAGGAGAAATTATTCAACCTGTAGGACTAAACCATGAAGCAAACAAGGAGAGAATAACTAAATTACCAAAAGCCTACAGAATCACTTGGAATAGATACAACAAAAAGTTAATATCCCGAAATACCAAATTAAGACAATCAAACCGGAGGCATTATACGCATTAGAAACTTTTATTATTGGAGCAGATCATTGATTAAAGATATTGAAATGCAAGAAAGGAAAATTTTAAGGAAAATCTTTTGCCCAGTTTGTACCGGAGGAATTTGGATGAAAAGGAAATCGCACGAACTATATTAGCATTTGGAAAAAAATTCAAATACATTCAGGAAAAGACGTATTGAATTCAATGGCCATATTTTCAGAATGAGTTACAACAGACTAACAAAAAGAATTCTAAACCTGGTCATTTAAATGAAAACAAAAACAACTGGTTAATTGAAATCGAAAAGGATCTCCAGGAAATTGGAAGAACAGACGATATCATACGGGACAGAAGCCGATTTAGTAGCACGGTCAATAACCACAAATTTGCAAACAACCAGTATATTAGAAGGAGTAACACCTGGTCGGAAGAACGTAGGAAAAAGCTCAACGAGAGGATGAAGAGATACTGGGAACAGAAGAAAAACACATCTGCTAAATAAGTTCATTCGCGCTCCTCAGTTGGGTTAAATGAAGGAAGAAGAAATGTGAAAGTAACTCTCTCTCTGTTACGTTTTCGTGGATCATGGCTGAACCGATCGTTATGAAATTTGGTAAGGTAATACTATTTGCCATTGAGTAGGTCATACGGTACTTTTTTCTGTATAAATAATATATTTTGTTATGGAATTTTGAAAGCTGAGCGTTGACAGACGCATAGGGTGTGAATGTCTCTGAAATACTAAGCCGCAGAGCAGGCTGGTGGCTTATTGGTTAAAGCGCTTAATTTTTAAGAGTTGTTTTTGATCATATGAGCCGCACCTGGACGTTCCATTGAGATTCCACGTTAAACTATATAGTCACAACAGAGGCGGAATGCTGGACAAATCAAAACTATGTCACGTAGCTGGCTGAGCATTCCTTCTGGATCTCCGGGTCAACAATGTCATACGCGTTTACTTTTTACACGCTTTATATTAGCTTGACTTGTATGTATGTATGTATGTATGTATGTATGTATGTATGTATGTATGAATGTAACGGAATTTTACAACGCTATTTTGACCCACTTCCAGATGTCCGAACTGGTTGAAATTTGGCACACATATTAAGAACCGGTGACAATACAAGAATTTCATAGCTATATCCTGCGATTCTCATTACTTTGACAGTAACAAAAGAAAAATGGTTGAATGTCGTGAAATTTTACAATTTAATTTTAACCCAATTCCAGATGTCCGAATTGTTTGAAATTTTGCTGATGTATAGATAACTGATTACAATACAATAATTTCATAGCTATATCTTGATATTATCATTACTTTGACAGTAAAAACAGAAAAAATTTGCACACGTTTTAAGAACCGTTAACAATACAGCAGTCTCTTAGCAACGTCCTGCTATTCTCGTTACTTTGACCATCTCCAGTTTCCCGGGTGTGATTTACGAGCCTTGGTTGCTGACGACGATCGTCTTCCACTGTCTCCTATCCAGAAAAGGTTTCTCTGTCTGCAGTCACTTAACGTGATGTTGAATAGTGAGTATTCGAAACATTACTTCGTACTATTATAGAAGAGTAGTCTTCCACATTTACCCTGCTATTGGACCTCTGGCTGAGCTGCCATTTAATTGTATTTAACTCGTGGAAGTAATAATTAAAAATGAAACTACAACACAAAGATAAAGAGAGATTGGCGAAGAAAAGCCAAAGTAGGAAACATACTTTTGAAACTATCTGAACTAAAAAGTTAAAAATAAAATTGTAGTTTAAAAAACTAAAAACACGCTTTCGTAGTAATGTGAACTAAAAGGTTAAAAATAATCTTCAAATATAAAGATTTTGTTTAACAGTGATGGGACGTCCCACAATACAGGATAAATTTTTTTTTTTTGAATAAGCTTGAAGAATAAAGTCACTGATTACAAAATTAACTTTAATGTAAAAAAAGCGTGGGGTGCTCTCTACACAACTTTTGACAATGACTCTACCTTTACAAACAGCGAACGACAAAAATATAAGACAACTTATATAGCACCCCATGCTTTTTTACATTAAAGTTAATTTTGTAATCAGTGACTTTATTCTTTAAGCTTATTCAAAAAAATTAATTTATCCTGTATTGTGGGACGTCCCATCACTGTTAAACAAAATATTTATATTTAAAGATTATTTTTAACCTTTTAGTTCACATTACTACGAAAGCGTGTTTTTAGTTTTTTAAACTACAATTTTATTTATGCTATATTGGTCGCTCAGGCTTGTCTCTCTCGCTATCAGTTTGCGTATGACAAACACTAATAATATTATAAATGCGAAAGTAACTCTGTCTCCCTGTCTGTTTGTTCCGTTTTGAAGATTATACCGATATTGATGAAATTTGACAAGGAAATATTTTGCATCATTAAGAAGTACACAGGGTAAAATAACATTTTTCGTCCTGAGATTTTGATAACTTCCCTAAGAACAGATAAATTATAAATCTAAGTTATCGGAATCGCTACATTACGTCACATATCGGGTTTAGAGGCGAAGTACAATTATATAAAGAACCGATAGGTGATGTTAGTGTAGCGTCGCACTTCTTAATACTGTTTTTATCAGATATTAATTATTTTCTCCATCCCCATTTAAGGTAACGTGATCATTTATAGCTCATATTTCAGGCCAGTCTTAATATTTCTAACTACGAAATCTCCTTCGAAAACTGTTTGGTAGTGTTTAAAATATGTCAGACTAAATTTAAAAGAATTAGATGCTCAGAAAAGATTTTAATTTTATCCTCCAGAGCCAGATGACGTAATGTGATCGTAAATATCTTTGATTTAAAGTCAAAATCTAAGGCTTTAACTAGTGAATGCTCTGTCAAAATCGGTTCAGTAGTTTTCAAGTTATAAGAGATCATAGCTAAGCAAGTTTGTATTCAGAACAATTTTTAATTTCCTGGGCCAGTATCACAAGACATAGGGTCACAAGACATTCCTCATATTTTAGGGCAGTCCTACTTTTTGCCTATTGTCGAAATAAACAGACAAACAGATTTATATATTATTAAAAATACTGTAGCTATAGTGGATTCAAGCCTAATATTAAAAATTAATGCTGCTCCCAAACGTTTTTGACTTCCTAAAGTACTAAGAGAAGCTGATTGAATTACCTGCTTGTTATCAGCAACAGAAGATAGCGCTGATGAAATCTACCCAGACCTTTGAGAGAAAGAATGAAGAATTCGGGTGACAGATTTTTGTGGCTAAGTTTCGATAGACCAGACCCGAATCGTGCGACTGTCACTAAAATAACTAGTGGCTTATTTATAAAAACCAGGAAGGGACCTATACTAGATTTTTAAGCCTATCAATGCGACAATTTCCAGCGTGGTCGTGAATGTTATTAGTTGACAAATAGCGGGAGAGAATGCTTATATGTATGGTGATAGTTACACGAACCGATAAACCCTATCAAACACCTGTGTGGAACGTAATCAGATCAGGGGAATATAACGGATCTAGGTCAGACCACACTTTAAGAAGAAAGACGTGAAGGTAGTAGTCTTGTGTAGTTCGCGAACGAACGAGTTCGGAAGAGCGCTCCCACAGACGAACTACGCGAACTAGTTCCCAGATTTCTCGCTCCTTAGTTCGTTAGTTCGTTCGATTTTTTCCCGAAGACCGACTTTTGTTTTAGTCTATTATCTAAAAAGAAACGGTTCCCTGTAGACACATTTCACTAAAGAGATAGATATAAAAAGAAAAAAAAACTGTTCAACATTAATAATTATTACAGAAGTCAAAAACGGAAATTTAACATGGAATGTGAAAACAAAACACATTTTGATTCCATTAACAATTAAAAGTTAACCATAGATAACCACAACTACCATAACAAATAAGAGAGCGCGTGCAGTAGCGCTAGCAAAGCGAGCGAACGAGCTGTCTTCCTGGAATTTCAGAGGGGAGCGATCTAGTTCGCTAAGGAGCTGCGAACTAAACTGAGCGCTATTGGTCGCGAATTAAACTGAGCGTTACCGGTCGCGAACTAAACTGAGCGCTCCCGGTCGCGAACCAAACAGAGCGCTATCGCTCGCGAACTAAACTGAGCGATATTAATCGCGAACTAGTACCATTCGCCGCTAGGGTTACCAACATTTTTTCGGTTGATGGCAGTAGGTTTTTTAGAAAAAGCTATAAAAATATAGTACACTTCAAAAATATAATATTTTATGAAAGAGTAGAAAAGGTATGTTTTTTGCTATTTTGTTTTTTACTGTTTTATTTTTTAAGCTATATTTTTTGCACTTCTTGTAACAATTTTTTGTCTACAGTAAAATTGTCCTATGCTTTATCGCTTTCAGTTGTTATATTAATGTCGATCAAAAGCTCATGTATTATTAATGAAATGCTGCTCTTACTTTTACCTACATTTCGTGTAATATTGTTATTTCAGAGTAAAGCTCGTTGAAGTTGATACTCATTTTTCCTCGTAAATTTAGAACTTCTAATATTGCCTTAGAGTCATCAAATAAAACCTCGTGTTTAGAATTTAATTTTTGGATTATGTATAGCCAATTGCTTTCATTAAAATCTAACCATTTATTAAGATACTCCAGACATTTATCAACGAATACTAGAACATTATTTTTAATATTATCACTTTCTGTGAAGAATTTGGCTTCTAAGGATTTTTTCTTGTTTTCTTAACCAAAGAAACAGTCTCTTTTACATTTTTCTAGCACTGATTTTAAAGTTGACAGAATATAATAGCCTACTTGTCTCAGTCTGTGACGTTAATACCTTTCAGTTGTTTGACAGCTTTGTGAAAGTTATGTAAAGAAACGGCTCGCGAAATTCAAAAAGATTTTAACTTCATCAGTTTCATTTGTCGCCAAAATAGTTTGAATTTGTGTTGGATTATCCTCCCCTTCACTAATTAAATTATTGCTCAATTACTTCAAATTCACTGGAAATTGAGGCCATTTCGTTATTGCTACCACTTTCCATAACTAATTTAATTTAATTAAATTACAAAAGAAAGAACAGCTTCCAACAAAACAAAAACGAAGCAAAGACAGATGCACAAGCAAACATGCCTTTCTTCAGCACTGATTGTAGCATAAACGGTATTTGAATCATACTACACTATCTGTTATATGGGAGGACAGTGTGGAAGGGTGCTTCCGCTGAATTTGGCAACGCTGGATGGAGATACCTGGTTGGTTTGCGGGAGACTGCATAAGTGCACACTAGTAAAAACAGAACAGCTATTCAATTTACCCATTTGTGCAAAGGACAATGAGCACTTTGGTTTTTCGGCGGCCACTGATCATGCTAATGTGATTTGAAAGGTCTATTAATGAGTAATAACTTCTGTTAAGAAGGTCATATTAAATTCCATTTAGAAACGACAAAAAAAAATGATTAAGTAGTTTCCTAACAGAAGTGACATGACAAATAAAATAGCAGGTGCAGTAGCGGTAGCAAGGAGAGCGAACGATCTGTTTCTCTGAATTCGAGACGCGAACTAAAAGAGCGAACTAGTTCGCGAGGGAGCTGCGAACTAAACTGAGCGCTCCCCTTCGCGAATTATTATGCGCAATTCTAGAAGGTAGTCCCCATCACAAAAAATAGATGACAATTAAAAGGTTATGCTGAAAACCAAGTGATGACTGTAAATGTAACAACTATATCCGAACACATAAAAGTACAGGTAAAAATGAGGTCCTGATAACAGTGATAAATTTTTTCTAGATTTCATGTAATAGATTTATTTATTTTTTGCACCGTTTGTCAGTGGCTCATTTGTGGTAAAGTTTTTGTAAATGCATGTGTAATTTTTAAGTTCTTTAATTTAATTACTAGAATACAAAAGATCATTCAAAAAGAAAACTATCATTCTGTAACAGTTCTTCCAATGTTGTGCAAAGATAGGTAAGGATAATTTAAAGAAGCCTGTCTCACTGAATAGTACAGTTGCTTATGTAATTACTCCCCTTTAATAGTTTCATGCATAATCAGTAAGATAGCAAATTCATTTTAGTAATATCACTCAAATTCAGCCAAGTAGTTAGACACCATAATTGACAAATTAATCTCGAATTTCTTTTTTTTAAAAAACAACGCACTTTTCTTTTATTAATCTGCAAATCGCTTTAAATGCATACAGATCGTGGTGTAGTTAAATGAGTAATAAGTATACGATCTCTGGCGCATGCCCTGGGCCGGACTCGACCAGGCGACATCTATAACGCGATGCCAGCTCGCTAGCCTCGCGCTACCGAGGCCGGCATCATCATTGTTAGACGTTTCCGCTTCCGGGACATCCAGCACATCCTTTTCTATGTCTAGTGGTCACTGCAAGCTTTTTCCTCCGCCATTTGTCTGTAAATTGATATGTTAAAAATGCTTCTTTTAAAAATTGATTTTAGGCAGGCCACGAATGAAAATGTAGCGTTTCCGTACAATTCCAATATTTTATCATACTTAGAATCTGCAGAGACACGAGTAACGTAATACGCTGTTGCGAACGAACGCATAAAATCCTCCAGAAAGTGAAGAAACGTCGCAACTGTTATGTGGGACAGCGGGTCGACACACCGGCTGTAACTGCCGTCTGTCAAAATGCTGGACTTTGTCAGAGTACACTGAAGCTACAATTGTCCAGTCGTACAAAGTAAAGTGTTCAGTAAAGAAACATTAGTCTAAAATTGGCTCAGCACATAACTTATTTTAGACTACGATTGGTAGGTTGAATTTTGAAGAATTATAACCCACATACAAATGAGATCAAAGTATATAAAATGTAATGATCGTATGTGTGTCCGAAATAGAGTGAAAATGTTCAGAGAAGGTTTAAGGCTACTGAAATCCTCGATCCTACCAGCTCAAAGAGCTGAATCAGCAAGCACCACGAAATGAAGCAAGTCGAGTTAGAATTAGAGAATTAAGACAATCTTTGCCAAATAGTGATTAAAATTAACAACGCGACAGTAATCAATTACGAATGCAAATTAATCGAGTAAATCAACTGGTAAAACCTGATTTAATACATTTAAGTATACTTGGGAAGCTCAATATAACTTGCATCCAGCTGTGGTTGTTGAAAGTATGAATAATGTTTTCACACATTAAAACGCATCAAAATTCAACACTGAAGCAGGATTATTCATTCATAAGAATATTTGGTTCGATGCGTAATTATCGTTAGACGTTTCCGCTTTTGCTAGTCGTCCAGCACATCCTTTTCCAAGTCTGGCGGATACTCGAAGATATTTCCTCCGCCACTTGACCTCTGCATCTTTCTTCAATGTTCCATCCACCTTGTCCGTGGTTTCCCAACTGATATCATTCCTTTTCAACTGCTCGAGAGTGCTAACTTCGGCATTCTCCCTTCCTCCATCCTCATAACATGCCCCAGCCACAGAAGTTTCTTCTTAATTAACATCTTTTCCAAATTTTCAACTCTACCTGAAGTTCTCTCTCATCTTTCTTTCTAACGTTCTATATCCCTGCCGCCAGTAATCTTTAAATATCTCTCTTTTTCAAGTCCAGATTTCAGAGCTAAAGGTCAATATTGGCTGCTAATATAGTGTAGAGAGTAAAATTTTGACTTGCTTTTCTATTTTCCACCTCCAGATTACATCTTTTATCTAATGATACAATTGTCCACTCCTCTTTCGCTGTGCTATTTATTACTCCATCGTTTCGTGAGGAAACGTTTGATATTCGAATAACTTATAGATTTTATAAGCAATATAACAGGTGATTCTTTATACTTTATTTTTTTTACTAATGGTAAGCAATAAAATGATTTTTTATGGATTATTGTTATTCCTTATTGTTTTTATATTTGTTTTTCTTGCTTTGGCTGGCACCGACTCCAAAAATAACTAATTAATGTAAAAATTTCAAAGACAGTACTGTAAAGTACTGTAAAATATTGTCCATTTAGATTTACTTTTTCCTAAGCAAGGTATAAAGCTATTTTTTTTTTTTTTTTTTTTTTAAGGCGGTCTTTTTGTTTTTTTAAACAATTATTTTATTTTAAAATTTTTACTGGTATTATAGTTTGTTTTGTATTTTAAATATGCCGCAGCAGTTTCCATTTTGTGAACTTCCTAGTAGCTCAGGGATTAGAGCGCTTGCTTTTAAAGAAGAAATCTGTCTTTATATACCACAACAACTTCCAGAATGGAGTGAATTGGGTGTTGTGTTAAGGAATGTCAGTTTACATTTTGGTCGAAGCTATATTTCGATCTTATCATAACATCTGTTAAAGCTGCTGGTCGATAACCGAAACATGTAACATCTTGTCATTAATACATACCACATACAGAAATCTGTCTCTGGAATATATCTCTTTGCTCTGGCATCACACAGAAAATATAGATTTTTAATTGGTTTTCACAACGTGAAAGCTTGGGATCCAAGTTGAAATCTGAAATACATGTTGAGACATTATGACACATTTATTTTATAAATATTATGCCATGACTTAAAAATAGCTTAATTGATTTTGACGGGATTTAAAACTGTGGATTTTTGTAAAGAACATTGGAAATTAAAAGGGGTGAGGGTAAAGGGAAAGAGGGATTGGACTTTTGTATACCAAATGTGGACTGCCTTTTCTGATTGATTTAAAGTATATGTGTGTAAATTTCTATTGATATCAGATAAAACTGTAGGTATGTATAAAAAACAATTGAGGGGTGTGGAGACGAAGAGTAGTTTGGTTTTTGTAAAGCTAGTGTGGGCAGTATTTTTCTCTTTTTTTTAAAGTATACATGTGCAAATTTCCATCGAAACCAGATAAAAACTGTAGCTTTGTGTAAAGAACATTTGCAAAAATTAAATGGGGTCAGGGAGTGAGTGGTTGGGTTTTGTAAACAGAATGTAGACACTATATTTCTCTTTGTTTTTAAGTATACATGTGCAGTGTTCCATGGAAATCTGATAAAACTGTGGGTACCTATAAAGAACATTGGAAATTAGGAGGGGTGGGGGTAGAAGGGAAGAGGTGTTGGGCTTATGCAAACTAATTTAAACACAATTGTTCTGTATGTTTTAAAGTATATGTGTGCAAATTTCTTTCAGAATTGGATAGAAACTGTAAACGAAGGAGCGGAGTTTGGACTCTCGAAAAAAAATGTAGACAGTATTTTTCTGTTTGTTTTTGCAGTATACATGTCCATACTTCCTTCAAAATCATAAAGAACGGTAGCTTTGTACAAAGAACATTGACAGTAATTAAAGGGGTGAAAGTTATGTAGACAGTATTTTTCTTTTTCTATTTGTTTTCAAGTATACTCATGCAAAGTTCCATCAAATCGAATTAAAATGTGGGTTTTGTACAAATATTAAGGGAAGGGGAGATAGGGTAGTTTTTTTGGGTCAGAAATCTTATCCATAAAAAATTACATATATATGTGCCAACTTTCATAAAGATCGGTCAAATGGTGTCGACTGTAGCTTTCTAAAAAGAAATTGACAAAAATCAAGGGGTGGAAACGGGGAGAGGGGTTCAGTTTTTGCAAACCAAGAGTTGGCATTATTTTTATCTTTGTTTTATAGTAAAAATTTGCTAAGTTCTGTCTAAACCGGATAAAAACTGTGGTTGTGTACAAAAACTAAGTGGTTTAATGGGGAGAGGGGGTGGTTTTTAGATCTTTTGGTCAGACACCTTCTTCGTGAAAAAATACATGTAAGCACTAACTTCCATGGTAATCGGTCAAACGATCGCGACTGTAGCTTTTTATAAAGAACATTGACAAAAGTTAATGGGATTGAAGGAGGGAAAGGGGTTGAGCATTGGCAAACTGTTTAAAGGATTTTTCTCTTTGTTTTCAAGTATACATGGGCAAAGTTCAATAAAAATCAGATAAGAAATGTAGATTTCTATAAAATTAAGGGGTGTAAAGTGAGACATGGGGTGGTTTATTTCTTTATTTAATTTTTCTATTTTTGGTTAGAAATCTTCTCCATGAAAAATTACATGTATATGCCAACTTTAATGGAGACCAGTTAAATGGTGTCGACTGTAGCTTTGTATAAAGAACATTGATAAAAATTTAGGGGGTGGATAGGGGGAGAGGGCTTCAGCTTTTTCAAACAAAGGTTGACAGTATTTTTCTCTTTATTTTTGACTATACATGTCCAAAGTTTCATCGAAATTGGATAAAAAATGTGGGTTTGTATAAAAATTAAGGGATTTAAAGGGGAGAGGGGTGGTATTTCATTTATTTATTTTTTGTCAGATTCTCCATGAAGAATTACATGTATATGCAAACTTTGATGATAATCGGTCAAACGGTGTCGGGTGTAGCTTTTTATGAAGAACATTGACAGTAATTAAAGGGGTAGAAGGAGGGAGGGGGTTGAGCTTTGGCAGACCAAATGTTGACACGATTTTTCTCTTTGTTTTAAAGTATACAAGGGCAAAGTTCAATAAAAATCAGATAAGAAATGTAGGTTTCTATAAAATTAAGGGGTATAAAGGGGAGAGGGGTGGTTTTTAATTTTTATTTTTTTGGTCAGAAACCTTATCCATGAAAAAATACATGTAATTGCCAACTTTAATGGAGATCAGTTAAATGGTGTCGACTGTAGCTTTGAATAAAGATAATTCGCAAAAATTAAGGGGGTGGATAGGGGGAGAGGGATTCAGTTTTTTTAAACCAAAAGTTGACAGTATTTTTCTCTTTATTTTTGGCTATATATGTCCAAAGTTTCTTCGAGATCGAATAAAAAATGTGGATTTGTATAAAAATTAAGTGGTTGAAGGGGCTAGAAGGGGTGGTTTCTCAATGAAATTCATATGGGACCACTTTGGAGGTATATCCTATCCACTAAAAAAATTTCATTTAAATCGGTTCAAAATTGGCGAAGATATCACTGAACATACATTAAAAAAAAAAACTGATGAATTGTGAACCTCCTCCTTTTCTTGAAGTCGGTTAATAAAAACAATTTATACAAAAAAGTATAGTAGTGTAATATGGAAATATTTTACGATAGTAAATGACGAATCTGCTAAATACAAACTCTGTGAAGGAATATATTCCCATGAATGTACAACTTTCTTAAAAATTCATCTTCAGACGAAACACCCACAAAAATATGACACTCCGCTAAGAAAATTGCCGGTGAACACATTAAGTAGGGAACGTCTTTAAAAACGGTAAATAGAGAATTTAGAAAAACATTTTTTAACGAATACATAGAAAAAGTCAAAATGTGGGATAGTAAAAAATAAAAATTATATAAAACTATTTAATTGTAGGTATGATAGCTTTATCTGGATTATGTTTTCAACACGTAGAAGATTTTGGGTTCTGACGATTGCTGGATAATGTTATTGCAAATTATGTTCTAAAAAGCAGGAAATATTTTACGGAATTGATCTGCAACGAACTTTAGGATCTAAAATAGAGACGTGTTGAAGGATTTTGAGAGAGTTTCCTTCACATCCTATATCTGGTAGGCTTTTTGGTAAGGTGTATCATTGGTATCCAGAACATTACAAAAGATTTTAGAAGGGAAAATATCGTTTTAAAAGCGGAGATACTTGAAGAACGCCAAACGGGAGATTACATTTTGGAAATATTTCAAAATATGTTTGAAGGGTGGGGAATCCCAAACAGAATCTGCACTGCATGGTAAGAGATGGACCATCCAACATGAAGAGTTCCTGCACTTTATCTGACGTAGATAATATTGAGTGTGCAGCACATCAGCTGCACCTGGTTGTTAAAAAAGCTGTTCACAATAATAGTAAACAATTTGGATGTCTATGACACATGGGTCGCACATATTTATCATCACCAGTAACAAGAGTTCCAAGTGAGCAGTTTTTCAGTGCAGCAGGAATAATTTATGATGCTCATCGTAATAGACTTTTGGCTGACAAAACTGCCAATTTACTCTTTTTGAAGTAAAATTTACCAAACTTAATGTTAAATATAACATTTTTTTTTTTAAGTTTCTGTAAAAGTGATTATTTTATCTGATGTAAACACTTTAGGAGTACCTTAAACATAATTTCAGATAGCAAATCACAAAAATTAGAGGCTTGATCTCACTATAAAGATAGTTAAAATAATACCTTAAAACTTACTACAGTGGTAAGTTACCAGTTACATTTGATAAACTAGTAAAATAAATATAAGAACGAAGACTTTTCCTGGCGTACGACTGCAATAAAGTCTTCACGGGTGTACCGCCGGATTGTGCTGTGAAAATATGATATTCCGACGACTAGCTCCGCCATCTTCGCAGATAGGGTATCTATGGGTCAGCCGACCAGTGCAGATGTCTCCACACTTGAAGAAGACGGCGGAGGTAGTCGTCGAAGTATCGTGTTTTGACAACACAATCCGGCGGTACACCCGTGAAGAGTTCACTGTAGTAAAATATATGTTTAAATAATTAATTTTTGCAATACAAATGTGCCAGAAATGTGATTTTAAGAAATATGAAGTAATTGGAATTGAAGTTAATAGTATTTCATAGCTAGATATCTTTAGAATTTTACATACGTGCTTAGTGAAATTCTTTACAAAAGATCCGTTAAAGATCCGCTAAAAAAGTAACGGATACGGATACGGATACAGATCTTTTTTTCCCCTCGGATATCCGCGAATACGGATACGGATATCCGGCACATCACTAATTAATACGCACGAATTGGAATTGCTGTGATTCTTACCGTCTGCGTAGTCCGGCGGTAGCAGCCTGTTGAAGGGATGTCCGGTGGCGCCCCACTCGGGCCGCAGCAGGTTGTTGCAGGCGCCGTCGTGCCGGCGGTACCTCGTGACAGGACACGGCCCCTGCACGCGCGCCCTCTGCAGGTGTGCAGGGCAGTAAGCCGCCACTGAGGTACGCAGCGTGTCCACGCGTGACAGCTCGGCCAGCGACGTGCGAGACAGCCGGTACCTGCAGTTATCACTTCCTCCACTGATTCATAGCCAATAAACAAGCAGTACCTTTTTCTTAGCGTGTGTAGTGGAACTGTCATTTATTTTCGGACAATCTTTTTACATTGTATGCAAAGCTTGCAGAGCGTTCTGGTAGCTCAGGACCTTGCTTTCAAAGGTTCGCTGCTGTGGTCCCGCGAACTAGTCCAGGTGGGTACAGCAAGAGTTGAGTTTGATCATATGAGCTACGCCAAGTCGTTCCGTTGTTCGAATTCCACGTTAATCTGTAGGTCCCAGAGGGAAGGAACAGGCCGTCCCACAACTGACAAAATGGCTTAGTAAGCCTCCTTCGGGAGGATCCAACCAACCTTCGGGTTGTGGGCTAAATTACTTTTACGAATCCTAATAACTTTGAACTGGCTGGTTTAGGGTGTAACAGAACATGATTCTCGTAAAAATAATTTAAAAATACTGGTTCTAATTTTTTAGTGAATAACTCAAAATGCACGTGCTGGATTTTTTAAATTTTTTTTGCCAATGCGAAGTCCAAACCTTAAGCCCTCACTCAGTAGGCCTAAGCATGGAGCATTAGGGATTGACTCTGAAATTTACACGACACGATCAAAGTAAATGTAGGTTTTTAAAAATATGATTTCCTGGAAACACTTGTTTTTCCCAAGCCAGAAAAGTAGGCATCAGAAAATATTGCCGGGACTAGGTTACATATTTTTGAAGTAAATTTAACTGCACGATTGAGCAGACTATTGCGATCCAACAATCAGGCATTAGTAAATACTGACGAAGCTGTTAGTTTCGTGGAGTACTCGTATCTAGAATCTTCTCTGACAACACGGGATTCTGTCGTCATTCATGTTCAGGTCTTCATCATGGTTAATAGTTAATGGTTAATAGACCCGGGTGAAGAGGAGTTACTGGGTTCGCAATTTCCTGAAGCTATCTATTCCACTTCAGTCGAATCAGAGCCCAAAATTCTACCTACAATTATTAATTTTAATAAACGTGGTTAGAAAACTGAATAATGATTCATAAAAGTAACTTTCATGCCACATACGCCCTTTCTGAATATTTCCAGTTTTCAGATACGTCTGGCTGAAATTTTAACCGACTTCAAAAAAAGGAGGAAGTTCTCAATTAGTATTTTTTTGGAATGTATGTTCAGCGATGTCTTCGCCAATTTTGAAGCGATTTAAATGAAATTTTTATAGTGGATAGGGTATACCACCAAAATGGTCCTATATGAATTTAATTGAAAAACCACCCCTTTTACCCCTTTACACCCCTTAATTTTTATAAAAACCCACATTTTATTCCAATTTCGATGGAACATGTATAGCCTAAAATGAAGAGAAAAACACTGTCAACTATTGGTTTGAAAAACTGAACCCCTCTCCCCCTATCCATCCCCTTAGTTTTTGTCAATGTTTTTTACAAAAGCTACGGTCGACATCATTTAACTGATCTCCATTAAAGTTGGAATATAGATTTAATTTTTCATGGAGAAGGATTCTGACCAAAAAAAACCACCGCCTCTCGCTCTTTATAACCCTCAATTTTATAAAAACCTACATCATTATCTGATTTTAATTGAACTTTGCAAATGTATACTTTAAAATAAAGAGAAAAATCCCGTCAAAATTTTGTCTGCCAAAGCCCAACCCCTCTCCCTCCTTCCACCCCCTTAATTTTTCTCAATGTTCTTTAAAAAATGGTATAGTCGACACCGTTAAACCGATTACCATGAAAGTTGGTGCTTATACGTATTTTTTCACGAAGATGGTTTCTGACCAAAAACCACCACCCCATCTCCCAATTAAACCGCTTAATTTTTATACAAAGCCACAGTTTTTATCCCATTTGAAAGTTATTTTGTCACTAATCACAATGCGGTAATTTCGAAATTTTATTTACGATTAAACCAAGCCACTTTCGTAAATAAAACGACTGTTAAAACATGTAACTAAATTCAAAGAAAATTCAGATAAATCCACTTTTTCGATATAAACAACACTTTAATAATTATGAACCAGAAACCGAGTGTTTGCTAAACAGTTTTCAAACCAAATCTTCACAGACTCATAACTTTGCCATTTCACCACCGATCGTAATAAAATTTACATCACTGGAATCAGAAAATAGAATACGATAACACTTTTATTGCGAAAGTTTGCAATCCAGCAGAGTTGGCTAAAAATTGAATAAATCCAGATAGAAATAGGGGAATCCCTACTTTAGGAATCTTTTATCAGTACGCCGGGTTAACTAAATTCATTTACAAGCAAGAAAATCATTTGAGTATTCTCACTAAACACTAAACGCTATGTAAGGTGAATCTGCGTCGGTAGTCGTGGTGTGTGTCGGGTTGTAGCCGGAACTGGTTGAGCCAGGACAGGGCCCGCTCTAGGGGGGGGGGGGGGGCAACCGGGCATTTTCCCGGGGCGCTAAAATTTAGGGGCGCCATTTCGGCTGTAAGTGTGAGAAAAATATTAATATATTAATGTGCTAAATACCCAATTAATTAACAAAATCCACATACCGATTTTTTCGTTCGAAAAACTTACAGTTCTTAGCTATTTGGGTGCACCCCTAGAGACTTCGAAGAGACTGGGCGCGACCTCAAAGGGGCGCGCCGTTGCCCAGCCGCCTCGTGTGAATTCCGCCATAGGAGCAACTTCAAAATGCGCCGCGTCCGCGCCATGTCTCAGCCCGAGGTCCGCGCCACATCTCTTCTGTGTGAATTGTGCCTTAGCACGCGAGTAGAACGCTGTTTCGACTTTTGTTGTCTCAACTTGCTTATTATAAAGTGGTTACATTACACAACAGCATTAGTCTTACTATTACTTTATTAGTGATAAGTGGAAGTTCATAAAATTTACTTCAGGATTTCATAATTTCTAAAGGTAAGTACATCTATGATTAAACTGATATTTAGTTGGATATACGACATAAGCGCACAACGACAAAAGCGCACAACAGAAGCGAAGCGCGGTAGGTGGAGGCTGTTTACGCCTGCCCTCGGCTACCTGCACTGATTCCAACGTTATACTGCCCACAAGTTACTAGACGCGGTGAAAAGGAGTGTTTTTCGCAATTGCAGCTAGGCTCTAATACAAGGAATCGATAGTTCTTGGCGGGAGATGCTGAGTATTTATTTTATTGAATTGATAAACCAAATCAATATGGACAGGGCCCGCTCTAGGGGGGGGGCAAACCGGGCATTTGCCCGGGGCGCTAAAATTTAGGGGCGCCATTTCGGCTGTAAGTGTGAGAAAAATATTAATAATATTAATGGGTTAAATACCCAATTAATAAAAAAATCCACATACCGATTTTTTCGTTCGTTAAAAACTTACAGTTCTTAGCTATTTGGGTGCGCCCCTAGAGACTTCGAAGAGACGGGGCGCGGACCTCAAAGGGGCGCGTCGTTGCCTCGCCGCCTCTGTGTGAATTCCGCCATAGGAGCAACTTCAAAATGCGCCGCGTCCCGCCGCCACGTCTCTTCTGTGTGAATTGGGCCTTAGCACGCGAGTAGAACGCGTTGTTGTCTCAATTTGCTTATTATTGCTAATTACAAAAGTGGTTTCATTACACAACAGCATTAGTCTTACTATTACGTTATTAGTGATAAGTGGTAGTTCATAAAATTTACTTCAGGATTTCATAATTTCTAAAGGTAAGTACATCTATGATTAAACTGTTATTTAGTTGGATATACGACATAGGCGCACAACGACAAAAGCACACAACAGAAGCCCAGTAGGTGGGGGCTGTTACACCTGCCCTCGGCTACCTGCACTGATTCCGACGTTATACTGCCCACAAGTTACTAGACGCGGTGAAAAGGAGTGTTTTTTCGCAGCAGCTAGGCTCTAATACATGGAATCGATAGTGCTTGGCGGGAGATGCTGAGTATTTATTTTATTGAATTGATGAACCAAATCAATATGGATCTTAGTTATTGGAAATCGAAGTGGAATAATTTGCATAATAATTTCTTCTCGTAATCCGAGCCTCACAGATTTGTTGTACAAATTACAGGCATTGTAAGTGTTTTGGTTGGGTTAAATTACATACGCGGGAGTAGTTTACGTCGCGATACATGACATCACAACGTGACATAGTGCTCATGAATTTTGTTTAAATAACTAAATTCCTCGTGCCATTGGCTGTGACAAAAAGGTTCAGTTTTCATATTGGTCCAGGCTGAATCTCAACCTAACCACAATCTCCGCTAATATTGGCGCTACAAATTCAAAGCCTCAATCACACGCGCATTGATACAATCAATTTTATCCTAAATTATCATCGTCGTGTATCGCGACGTAAACTTGAACCACATACGCTAGCTTTGATCGCTTGTGAAAATACTGTAGTTTAGTGGGTGTGGGACAGTAGTTACAATCATTAATAAATAAATAATATTACCAGCTGCTGATTACCGATTAGTTACTTCACATACCATTAGTATATTTAATTTCGAATGCTAACTGCTAACATATAATAATCCATGATGTTTATTATATATACGAATGCGGTTTACAGATACTCTAATTGCTGCATTTGTAAATCGTCTCAACAAAAAAAATTCATTAACTATTTTAGTGAATGTGAATAACTTTGTCAGTTGGTTTAATAAGTGCATTGCGCGACAATCACTCCACAACATCATTTTTTTGTTTGTGAACTTGGAACCTATTCCGTTCAAGCCTATAGAAATTGCCATTCTGTATACACGGTTTCTGTATTTGCAGCAAATTTACGGATAGTATCATCCGCGAATAAGCTTTGACTGTGTAGTAACACTAGACTTTCTTTATGTTCACAGGGTATGGAAAATATTTTGTGTTGTATAAATATTTTTTTTATCGACTGAGAATAATTTATCTTAGTTATGGTTTTAGCTTATTTAGAGCAAGGATAAATATTTACTTTTTATTATTTTAT